>JAKDEW010000418.1:0-285433 GCA_021963965.1 Artemisiospiza belli | reverse complement strand
GAGCCCCGCCTTTGTAGGTCCTTCTTTTCGGTTTTGGCCTTCAGTGGGGATCAATTTTGGCAAGCTTTGCTGCATGTGTCTGCACTTGCTGGCGTATGGCCTGCCTGCATTTTGATGGCTTTGACTTTGGGAAAGATTTTTTCTTGTTTTTTTTTTTTGTTTAACTGTTCATGCCATGTCCCTCATATCTTGCCCCGTAAGTTGTGCCTTCCTCCTTGACTATTTCCCCTGATTTTGCAACATCTCTTAGCTTAATTTTTGCATCTTTTGGTCCTTCGCACTGCACCTCATATAATCCCGGGCCATTTTCTTAGAGTAACTAGATTTCCCAAATTTCCTTTTTTTCTCCTCCAATTGCAATTCCTTTGATGGAGTCTCCGTTCCAGTGTGTTTGTAGGTCCTTCTTTCCTGTTTGGGCCTTCAGTGGGGATGAATTTTTGCAAGCTTTGCTGCATGTGCCTGCACTTGCTGGTGTATGGCCTGCCTGCATTTTGATGGCTTTGACTTTGGAAAAATTTTTTTTTTTCGTTGTTTTGTGAAGTGTCCATGCCATGTCCCTCATATCTTGCCCCCTAAGTTGTGTCTTCCTCCTTGACTTTTTCCCCTGCTTTTGCAACATCTGTGAGCCTATTTTTTGCATGTTTCGGTCCTTTGCAATGCAGCTGATTTCCTCACAGCCTATTTTTTGAAGACATTAAAATTACTGATTTTCTGCTTTTTTCAATTGCATTTCATTTGAACTTATCTCCTTTCCAGAGTGTTTGCAAGCCTTTCTTTTGGGATTCACAAGATTCCTTTTCCCTTCCCGAAAGGAAATTTCATTTCCTTTCGGGAAGGGAAAAGAAATCTTGTGATTTCATTGGGGAAGAATCAAAGAATCATTGGTGCATTTCCCTGCCCTTGATGGCATGCCATGCCTTTTGGTGGCTTTGACTTGGGGAAAGATTTTTTTCATTTTTTGGTTGATTTCTGAAGTGTCCATGCCATGTCCTCATATCTTGCCACCTAAGTTGTGTCTTCCTCCTTGACTTTTTCCCCTGCTTTTGCAACATCTGTGAGCTTAGTTTTGGCATCTTTTGGTCCTTCGCACTGCACCTGATATTATCCCGGGCCATTTCCTTACAGTCACTAAATTTCCCAAATTGTCTTTTTTTCTCCTCCAATTACAATTCCTTTGATGGTGTCTCCACTCCAGCCTGTTTGTAGGCCCTTATTTTCTGTTTTGGCCTTCAGTGGGGATCAGATTTGGCAAGCTTTTCTGCATGTGCCTGCACTTGCTGGGGTATGGCCTGCCTGCGTTTTGAAGGCTTTGACTTTGGGAACGATTTTTTCTTGTTTTTCTTTTTTCTTGTTTTAAATATTCATGCCATGTCCCTCATATCTTGCTCCCTAAGTTGTGTTTTCCTCCTTGACTTTTTCCGCTGCTTTTGAAATATCTGTGAGCTTTGTTTTGGCATCATTTAGTCCTTCGCACTGCACCTGACATAATCCCGGGCCATTTTCTTACAGTCACTAAATTTACCAAATTTACATTTTTACTTTTCCTAATGCAATATTTCCGATGCTGTCTCCATCCACCGCCCCTCACTGCCTGAAGCCCTGCCCCTCACACAGGGAGCCCCAGCCATGACTGCCTAGTGCCCCGCCCCGCACTGACTGGATCCCCACCCCTGAAAGCCTGGAACCCCGCGCCTCACTCATGGGGCCTTGCCCTTCATCATTGGAGCCCCGCCCCTCAAATATGGAGCCTTGCCCCTGACTGCATGGAGCCCTGCCCATCCCTCATGGATCCCCGCCCATCACTGGCTGGAGCCCTGCCCCACAAACATGGAGCCCTTTCCCTCACACATGGAGCCTTGCCCCTCTCTGGCTGGAGCCCTGCCACTAACACAAAGAGCCCCGGCCATCACTGCCCTGAGCCCCACCCCTCACTGACTGGATCCCCACCCCTGAAAGCCTGGAACCCCGGCCTTCACTCATGGGGCCTTGCCCTTCATAGTTGAAGCCCCGCCCCTCAAATATGGAGCCCTATCCCTCACTGCATGGAGCCCTGCCCATCCCACATGGAGCCCCGCCCATCACTGGCTGGAGCCCTGCCCCACACACATGGAGCCTTTTCCCTCACACATGGAGCCCTGCCCCTCTTGGCTGCAGCCCTAACCCTAACACATGGAGCCTCGGCAATCACTGCCTAGAGCCCCACCCCTCACTGACTGGATCCCCACCCCTCACAGCCCGGAACCCCGCCCCTCACGCATGGAACCCCTTCCCTCACTCATGGAGCCCTGCCCATCCCACATGGAGCCCCGCCCATCACTGGCTGGAGCCCTGCCCCACACACATGGAGCCGCTTCCGTCACACATAGAGCACCGCCCCTCACTGCCTGAAGCCCTGCCCCTCACACATGGAGCCCCGCCTTTGTAGGTCCTTCTTTTCGGTTTTGGCCTTCAGTGGGGATCAATTTTGGCAAGCTTTGCTGCATGTGTCTGCACTTGCTGGCGTATGGCCTGCCTGCATTTTGATGGCTTTGACTTTGGGAAAGATTTTTTCTTGTTTTTTTTTTTTTGTTTAACTGTTCATGCCATGTCCCTCATATCTTGCCCCATAAGTTGTGTCTTCCTCCTTGACTATTTCCCCTGATTTTGCAACATCTCTTAGCTTAATTTTTGCATCTTTTGGTCCTTCGCACTGCACCTCATATAATCCCGGGCCATTTTCTTAGAGTAACTAGATTTCCCAAATTTCCTTTTTTTCTCCTCCAATTGCAATTCCTTTGATGGAGTCTCCGTTCCAGTGTGTTTGTAGGTCCTTCTTTCCTGTTTGGGCCTTCAGTGGGGATGAATTTTGGCAAGCTTTGCTGCATGTGCCTGCACTTGCTGGTGTATGGCCTGCCTGCATTTTGATGGCTTTGACTTTGGAAAAATTTTTTTTTTTCGTTGTTTTGTGAAGTGTCCATGCCATGTCCCTCATATCTTGCCCCCTAAGTTGTGTCTTCCTCCTTGACTTTTTCCCCTGCTTTTGCAACATCTGTGAGCCTATTTTTTGCATGTTTTGGTCCTTTGCAATGCAGCTGATTTCCTCACAGCCTATTTTTTGAAGACATTAAAATTACTGATTTTCTGCTTTTTTCAATTGCATTTCATTTGAACTTATCTCCTTTCCAGAGTGTTTGCAAGCCTTTCTTTTGGGATTCACAAGATTCCTTTTCCCTTCCCGAAAGGAAATTTCATTTCCTTTCGGGAAGGGAAAAGAAATCTTGTGATTTCAATGGGGATGAATCGAAGAATCATTGGTGCATTTCCCTGCCCTTGATGGCATGCTATGCCTTTTGGTGGCTTTGACTTGGGGAAAGATTTTTTTCATTTTTTGGTTGATTTCTGAAGTGTCCATGCCATGTCCTCATATCTTGCCACCTAAGTTGTGTCTTCCTCCTTGACTTTTTCCCCTGCTTTTGCAACATCTGTGAGCTTAGTTTTTGCATCTTTTGGTCCTTCGCACTGCACCTGATATTATCCCGGGCCATTTCCTTACAGTCACTAAATTTCCCAAATTGTCTTTTTTTCTCCTCCAATTACAATTCCTTTGATGGTGTCTCCGCTCCAGCCTGTTTGTAGGCCCTTATTTTCTGTTTTGGCCTTCAGTGGGGATCAGATTTGGCAAGGTTTTCTGCATGTGCCTGCACTTGCTGGCGTATGGCCTGCCTGCGTTTTGAAGGCTTTGACTTTGGGAACGATTTTTTCTTGTTTTTCTTTTTTCTTGTTTTAAATATTCATGCCATGTCCCTCATATCTTGCCCCCTAAGTTGTGTTTTCCTCCTTGACTTTTTCCGCTGCTTTTGAAATATCTGTGAGCTTTTTTTTGGCATCATTTAGTCCTTCGCACTGCACCTGACATAATCCCGGGCCATTTTCTTACAGTCACTAAATTTACCAAATTTACATTTTTACTTTTCCTAATGCAATATTTCCGATGCTGTCTCCATCCACCGCCCCTCACTGCCTGAAGCCCTGCCCCTCACACAGGGAGCCCCAGCCATGACTGCCTAGTGCCCCGCCCCGCACTGACTGGATCCCCACCCCTGAATGCCTGGAACCCCGCACCTCACTCATGGGGCCTTGCCCTTCATAATTGGAGCCCCGCCCCTCAAATATGGAGCCTTGCCCCTGACTGCATGGAGCCCTGCCCATCCCTCATGGATCCCCGCCCATCACTGGCTGGAGCCCTGCCCCACAAACATGGAGCCCTTTCCCTCACACATGGAGCCTTGCCCCTCTCTGGCTGGAGCCCTGCCACTAACACAAAGAGCCCCGGCCATCACTGCCCTGAGCCCCGCCCCTCCCTGACTTGATCCCCACCCCTGAAAGCCTGGAACCCCGGCCTTCACTCATGGGGCCTTGCCCTTCATATTTGAAGCCCCGCCCCTCAAATATGGAGCCCTATCCCTCACTGCATGGAGCCCTGCCCATCCCACATGGAGCCCCGCCCATCACTGGCTGGAGCCCTGCCCCACACACATGGAGCCTTTTCCCTCACACATGGAGCCCTGCCCCTCTCTGGCTGCAGCCCTAACCCTAACACATGGAGCCTCGGCAATCACTGCCTAGAGCCCCACCCCTCACTGACTGGATCCCCACCCCTCACAGCCCGGAATCCCGCCCCTCACGCATGGAACCCCTTCCCTCACTCATGGAGCCCTGCCCATCCCACATGGAGCCCCGCCCATCACTGGCTGGAGCCCTGCCCCACACACATGGAGCCGCTTCCGTCACACATAGAGCACCGCCCCTCACTGCCTGAAGCCCTGCCCCTCACACATGGAGCCCCGCCTTTGTAGGTCCTTCTTTTCGGTTTTGGCCTTCAGTGGGGATCAATTTTGGCAAGCTTTGCTGCATGTGTCTGCACCTGCTGGCGTATGGCCTGCCTGCATTTTGATGGCTTTGACTTTGGGAAAGATTTTTTCTTGTTTTTTATTTTGTTTAACTGTTCATGCCATGTCCCTCATATCTGGCCCCGTAAGTTGTGTCTTCCTCCTTGACTATTTCCCCTGATTTTGCAACATCTCTTAGCTTAGTTTTTGCATCTTTTGGTCCTTCGCACTGCACCTCATATAATCCCGGGCCATTTTCTTAGAGTAACTAGATTTCCCAAATTTCCTTTTTTTCTCCTCCAATTGCAATTCCTTTGATGGAGTCTCCGTTCCAGTGTGTTTGTAGGTCCTTCTTTTCTGTTTGGGCCTTCAGTGGGGATCAATTTTGGCAAGCTTTGCTGCATGTGCCTGGACTTGCTGGTGTATGGCCTGCCTGCATTTTGATGGCTTTGACTTTGGAAAAATTTTTTTTTTTTCGTTGTTTTGTGAAGTGTCCATGCCATGTCCCTCATATCTTGCCCCCTAAGTTGTGTCTTCCTCCTTGACTTTTTCCCCTGCTTTTGCAACATCTGTGAGCCTATTTTTTGCATGTTTTGGTCCTTTGCAATGCAGCTGATTTCCTCACAGCCTATTTTTTGAAGACATTAAAATTACTGATTTTCTGCATTTTTCAATTGCATTTCATTTGAACTTATCTCCTTTCCAGAGTGTTTGCAAGCCTTTCTTCTGGGATTCACAAGATTCCTTTTCCCTTCCCGAAAGGAAATTTCATTTCCTTTCGGGAAGGGAAAAGAAATCTTGTGATTTCAATGGGGACGAATCAAAGAATCATTGGTGCATTTCCCTGCCCTTGATGGCATGCCATGCCTTTTGGTGGCTTTGACTTGGGGAAAGATTTTTTTCATTTTTTGGTTGATTTCTGAAGTGTCCATGCCATGTCCTCATATCTTGCCACCTAAGTTGTGTCTTCCTCCTTGACTTTTTCCCCTGCTTTTGCAACATCTGTGAGCTTAGTTTTTGCATCTTTTGGTCCTTCGCACTGCACCTGATATTATCCCGGGCCATTTTCTTACAGTCACTAAATTTCCCAAATTGTCTTTTTTTCTCCTCCAATTACAATTCCTTTGATGGTGTCTCCGCTCCAGCCTGTTTGTAGGCCCTTATTTTCTGTTTTGGCCTTCAGTGGGGATCAGATTTGGCAAGCTTTGCTGCATGTGCCTGCACTTGCTGGCGTATGGCCTGCCTGCATTTTGAAGGCTTTGACTTTGGGAACGATTTTTTCTTGTTTTTCTTTTTTCTTGTTTTAAATACTCATGCCATGTCCCTCATATCTTGCCCCCTAAGTTGTGTTTTCCTCCTTGACTTTTTCCGCTGCTTTTGAAATATCTGTGAGCTTTGTTTTGGCATCATTTAGTCCTTCGCACTGCACCTGACATAATCCCGGGCCATTTTCTTACAGTCACTAAATTTACCAAATTTACATTTTTACTTTTCCTAATGCAATATTTCCGATGCTGTCTCCATCCACCGCCCCTCACTGCCTGAAGCCCTGCCCCTCACACAGGGAGCCCCAGCCATGACTGCCTAGTGCCCCGCCCCGCACTGACTGGATCCCCACCCCTGAAAGCCTGGAACCCCGCGCCTCACTCATGGGGCCTTGCCCTTCATCATTGGAGCCCCGCCCCTCAAATATGGAGCCTTGCCCCTGACTGCATGGAGCCCTGCCCATCCCTCATGGATCCCCGCCCATCACTGGCTGGAGCCCTGCCCCACACACATGCAGCCCTTTCCCTCACACATGGAGCCTTGCCCCTCTCTGGCTGGAGCCCTGCCACTAACACAAAGAGCCCCGGCCATCATTGCCCTGAGCCCCGCCCCTCACTGACTGGATCCCCACCCCTGAAATCCTGGAACCCCGGCCTTCACTCATGGGGCCTTGCCCTTCATATTTGAAGCCCCGCCCCTCAAATATGGAGCCCTATCCCTCACTGCATGGAGCCCTGCCCATCCCACATGGAGCCCCGCCCATCACTGGCTGGAGCCCTGCCCCACACACATGGAGCCTTTTCCCTCACACATGGAGCCCTGCCCCTCTCTGGCTGCAGCCCTAACCCTAACACATGGAGCCTCGGCAATCACTGCCTAGAGCCCCACCCCTCACTGACTGGATCCCCACCCCTCACAGCCCGGAAACCCGCCCCTCACGCATGGAACCCCTTCCCTCACTCATGGAGCCCTGCCCATCCCACATGGAGCCCCGCCCATCACTGGCTGGAGCCCTGCCCCACACACATGGAGCCGCTTCCGTCACACATAGAGCACCGCCCCTCACTGCCTGAAGCCCTGCCCCTCACACATGGAGCCCCGCCTTTGTAGGTCCTTCTTTTCGGTTTTGGCCTTCAGTGGGGATCAATTTTGGCAAGCTTTGCTGCATGTGTCTGCACTTGCTGGCGTATGGCCTGCCTGCATTTTGATGGCTTTGACTTTGGGAAAGATTTTTTCTTGTTTTTTTTTTTTTGTTTAACTGTTCATGCCATGTCCCTCATATCTTGCCCCGTAAGTTGTGTCTTCCTCCTTGACTATTTCCCCTGATTTTGCAACATCTCTTAGCTTAATTTTTGCATCTTTTGGTCCTTCGCACTGCACCTCATATAATCCCGGGCCATTTACTTAGAGTAACTAGATTTCCCAAATTTCCTTTTTTTCTCCTCCAATTGCAATTCCTTTGATGGAGTCTCCGTTCCAGTGTGTTTGTAGGTCCTTCTTTTCTGTTTGGGCCTTCAGTGGGGATGAATTTTGGCAAGCTTTGCTGCATGTGCCTGGACTTGCTGGTGCATGGCCTGCCTGCATTTTGATGGCTTTGACTTTGGAAAAATTTTTTTTTTTTTCGTTGTTTTGTGAAGTGTCCATGCCATGTCCCTCATATCTTGCCCCCTAAGTTGTGTCTTCCTCCTTGACTTTTTCCCCTGCTTTTGCAACATCTGTGAGCCTATTTTTTGCATGTTTTGGTCCTTTGCAATGCAGCTGATTTCCTCACAGCCTATTTTTTGAAGACATTGAAATTACTGATTTTCTGCTTTTTTCAATTGCATTTCATTTGAACTTATCTCCTTTCCAGAGTGTTTGCAAGCCTTTCTTTTGGGATTCACAAGATTCCTTTTCCCTTCCCGAAAGGAAATTTCATTTCCTTTCGGGAAGGGAAAAGAAATCTTGTGATTTCAATGGGGACGAATCGAAGAATCATTGGTGCATTTCCCTGCCCTTGATGGCATGCCATGCCTTTTGGTGGCTTTGACTTGGGGAAAGATTTTTTTCATTTTTTGGTTGATTTCTGAAGTGTCCATGCCATGTCCTCATATCTTGCCACCTAAGTTGTGTCTTCCTCCTTGACTTTTTCCCCTGCTTTTGCAACATCTGTGAGCTTAGTTTTTGCATCTTTTGGTCCTTCGCACTGCACCTGATATTATCCCGGGCCATTTTCTTACAGTCACTAAATTTCCCAAATTTTCTTTTTTTCTCCTCCAATTACAATTCCTTTGATGGTGTCTCCGCTCCAGCCTGTTTGTAGGCCCTTATTTTCTGTTTTGGCCTTCAGTGGGGATCAGATTTGGCAAGCTTTGCTGCATGTGCCTGCACTTTCTGGCGTATGGCCTGCCTGCGTTTTGAAGGCTTTGACTTTGGGAACGATTTTTTCTTGTTTTTCTTTTTTCTTGTTTTAAATATTCATGCCATGTCCCTCATATCTTGCCCCCTAAGTTGTGTTTTCCTCCTTGACTTTTTCCGCTGCTTTTGAAATATCTGTGAGCTTTTTTTTGGCATCATTTAGTCCTTCGCACTGCACCTGACATAATCCCGGGCCATTTTCTTACAGTCACTAAATTTACCAAATTTACATTTTTACTTTTCCTAATGCAATATTTCCGATGCTGTCTCCATCCACCGCCCCTCACTGCCTGAAGCCCTGCCCCTCACACAGGGAGCCCCAGCCATGACTGCCTAGTGCCCCGCCCCGCACTGACTGGATCCCCACCCCTGAAAGCCTGGAACCCCGCGCCTCACTCATGGGGCCTTGCCCTTCATCATTGGAGCCCCGCCCCTCAAATATGGAGCCTTGCCCCTGACTGCATGGAGCCCTGCCCATCCCTCATGGAGCCCCGCCCATCACTGGCTGGAGCCCTGCCCCACAAACATGGAGCCCTTTCCCTCACACATGGAGCCTTGCCCCTCTCTGGCTGGAGCCCTGCCACTAACACAAAGAGCCCCGGCCATCACTGCCCTGAGCCCCGCCCCTCCCTGACTGGATCCCCACCCCTGAAAGCCTGGAACCCCGGCCTTCACTCATGGGGCCTTGCCCTTCATATTTGAAGCCCCGCCCCTCAAATATGGAGCCCTATCCCTCACTGCATGGAGCCCTGCCCATCCCACATGGAGCCCCGCCCATCACTGGCTGGAGCCCTGCCCCACAAACATGGAGCCTTTTCCCTCACACATGGAGCCCTGCCCCTCTCTGGCTGCAGCCCTAACCCTAACACATGGAGCCTCGGCAATCACTGCCTAGAGCCCCACCCCTCACTGACTGGATCCCCACCCCTCACAGCCCGGAACCCCGCCCCTCACACATGGAACCCCTTCCCTCACTCATGGAGCCCTGCCCATCCCACATGGAGCCCCGCCCATCACTGCCTGGAGCCCTGCCCCACACACATGGAGCCGCTTCCGTCACACATAGAGCACCGCCCCTCACTGCCTGAAGCCCTGCCCCTCACACATGGAGCCCCGCCTTTGTAGGTCCTTCTTTTCGGTTTTGGCCTTCAGTGGGGATCAATTTTGGCAAGCTTTGCTGCATGTGTCTGCACTTGCTGGCGTATGGCCTGCCTGCATTTTGATGGCTTTGACTTTGGGAAAGATTTTTTCTTGTTTTTTTTTATTTTGTTTAACTGTTCATGCCATGTCCCTCATATCTGGCCCCGTAAGTTGTGTCTTCCTCCTTGACTATTTCCCCTGATTTTGCAACATCTCTTAGCTTAATTTTTGCATCTTTTGGTCCTTCGCACTGCACCTCATATAATCCCGGGCCATTTTCTTAGAGTAACTAGATTTCCCAAATTTCCTTTTTTTCTCCTCCAATTGCAATTCCTTTGATGGAGTCTCCGTTCCAGTGTGTTTGTAGGTCCTTCTTTTCTGTTTGGGCCTTCAGTGGGGATGAATTTTGGCAAGCTTTGCTGCATGTGCCTGGACTTGCTGGTGTATGGCCTGCCTGCATTTTGATGGCTTTGACTTTGGAAAAATTTTTTTTTTCGTTGTTTCGTGAAGTGTCCATGCCATGTCCCTCATATCTTGCCCCCTAAGTTGTGTCTTCCTCCTTGACTTTTTCCCCTGCTTTTGCAACATCTGTGAGCCTATTTTTTGCATGTTTTGGTCCTTTGCAATGCAGCTGATTTCCTCGCAGCCTATTTTTTGAAGACATTAAAATTACTGATTTTCTGCTTTTTTCAATTGCATTTCATTTGAACTTATCTCCTTTCCAGAGTGTTTGCAAGCCTTTCTTTTGGGATTCACAAGATTCCTTTTCCCTTCCCGAAAGGAAATTTCATTTCCTTTCGGGAAGGAAAAAGTAATCTTGTGATTTCAATGGGGACGAATTGAAGAATCATTGGTGCATTTCCCTGCCCTTGATGGCATGCCATGCCTTTTGGTGGCTTTGACTTGGGGAAAGATTTTTTTCATTTTTTGGTTGATTTCTGAAGTGTCCATGCCATGTCCTCATATCTTGCCACCTAAGTTGTGTCTTCCTCCTTGACTTTTTCCCCTGCTTTTGCAACATCTGTGAGCTTAGTTTTTGCATCTTTTGGTCCTTCGCACTGCACCTGATATTATCCCGGGCCATTTTCTTACAGTCACTAAATTTCCCAAATTTTCTTTTTTTCTCCTCCAATTACAATTCCTTTGATGGTGTCTCCGCTCCAGCCTGTTTGTAGGCCCTTATTTTCTGTTTTGGCCTTCAGTGGGGATCAGATTTGGCAAGCTTTGCTGCATGTGCCTGCACTTGCTGGCGTATGGCCTGCCTGCGTTTTGAAGGCTTTGACTTTGGGAACGATTTTTTCTTGTTTTTCTTTTTTCTTGTTTTAAATATTCATGCCATGTCCCTCATATCTTGCCCCCTAAGTTGTGTTTTCCTCCTTGACTTTTTCCGCTGCTTTTGAAATATCTGTGAGCTTTGTTTTGGCATCATTTAGTCCTTCGCACTGCACCTGACATAATCCCGGGCCATTTTCTTACAGTCACTAAATTTACCAAATTTACATTTTTACTTTTCCTAATGCAATATTTCCGATGCTGTCTCCATCCACCGCCCCTCACTGCCTGAAGCCCTGCCCCTCACACAGGGAGCCCCAGCCATGACTGCCTAGTGCCCCGCCCCGCACTGACTGGATCCCCACCCCTGAAAGCCTGGAACCCCGCGCCTCACTCATGGGGCCTTGCCCTTCATCATTGGAGCCCCGCCCCTCAAAGATGGAGCCTTGCCCCTGACTGCATGGAGCCCTGCCCATCCCTCATGGATCCCCGCCCATCACTGGCTGGAGCCCTGCCCCACAAACATGGAGCCCTTTCCCTCACACATGGAGCCTTGCCCCTCTCTGGCTGGAGCCCTGCCACTAACACAAAGAGCCCCGGCCATCACTGCCCTGAGCCCCGCCCCTCACTGACTGGATCCCCACCCCTGAAATCCTGGAACCCCGGCCTTCACTCATGGGGCCTTGCCCTTCATATTTGAAGCCCCGCCCCTCAAATATGGAGCCCTATCCCTCACTGCATGGAGCCCTGCCCATCCCACATGGAGCCCCGCCCATCACTGGCTGGAGCCCTGCCCCACACACATGGAGCCTTTTCCCTCACACATGGAGCCCTGCCCCTCTCTGGCTGCAGCCCTAACCCTAACACATGGAGCCTTGGCAATCACTGCCTAGAGCCCCACCCCTCACTGACTGGATCCCCACCCCTCACAGCCCGGAACCCCGCCCCTCACGCATGGAACCCCTTCCCTCACTCATGGAGCCCTGCCCATCCCACATGGAGCCCCGCCCATCACTGGCTGGAGCCCTGCCCCACACACATGGAGCCGCTTCCGTCACACATAGAGCACCGCCCCTCACTGCCTGAAGCCCTGCCCCTCACACATGGAGCCCCGCCTTTGTAGGTCCTTCTTTTCGGTTTTGGCCTTCAGTGGGGATCAATTTTGGCAAGCTTTGCTGCATGTGTCTGCACTTGCTGGCGTATGGCCTGCCTGCATTTTGATGGCTTTGACTTTGGGAAAGATTTTTTCTTGTTTTTTTTTTTTGTTTAACTGTTCATGCCATGTCCCTCATATCTTGCCCCGTAAGTTGTGTCTTCCTCCTTGACTATTTCCCCTGATTTTGCAACATCTCTTAGCTTAATTTTTGCATCTTTTGGTCCTTCGCACTGCACCTCATATAATCCCGGGCCAATTTCTTAGAGTAACTAGATTTCCCAAATTTCCTTTTTTTCTCCTCCAATTGCAATTCTTTTGATGGAGTCTCCGTTCCAGTGTGTTTGTAGGTCCTTCTTTCCTTTTTGGGCCTTCAGTGGGGATGAATTTTGGCAAGCTTTGCTGCATGTGCCTGGACTTGCTGATGTATGGCCTGCCTGCATTTTGATGGCTTTGACTTTGGAAAAATTTTTTTTTTTTCGTTGTTTTGTGAAGTGTCCATGCCATGTCCCTCATATCTTGCTCCCTAAGTTGTGTCTTCCTCCTTGACTTTTTCCCCTGCTTTTGCAACATCTGTGAGCCTATTTTTTGCATGTTTTGGTCCTTTGCAATGCAGCTGATTTCCTCGCAGCCTATTTTTTGAAGACATTAAAATTACTGATTTTCTGCTTTTTTCAATTGCATTTCATTTGAACTTATCTCCTTTCCAGAGTGTTTGCAAGCCTTTCTTTTGGGATTCACAAGATTCCTTTTCCCTTCCCGAAAGGAAATTTCATTTCCTTTCGGGAAGGGAAAAGAAATCTTGTGATTTCAATGGGGACGAATCGAAGAATCATTGGTGCATTTCCCTGCCCTTGATGGCATGCCATGCCTTTTGGTGGCTTTGACTTGGGGAAAGATTTTTTTTCATTTTTTGGTTGATTTCTGAAGTGTCCATGCCATGTCCTCATATCTTGCCACCTAAGTTGAGTCTTCCTCCTTGACTTTTTCCCCTGCTTTTGCAACATCTGTGAGCTTAGTTTTTGCATCTTTTGGTCCTTCGCACTGCACCTGATATTATCCCGGGCCATTTCCTTACAGTCACTAAATTTCCCAAATTGTCTTTTTTTCTCCTCCAATTACAATTCCTTTGATGGTGTCTCCGCTCCAGCCTGTTTGTAGGCCCTTATTTTCTGTTTTGGCCTTCAGTGGGGATCAGATTTGGCAAACTTTGCTGCATGTGCCTGCACTTGCTGGCGTATGGCCTGCCTGCGTTTTGAAGGCTTTGACTTTGGGAACGATTTTTTCTTGTTTTTCTTTTTTCTTGTTTTAAATATTCATGCCATGTCCCTCATATCTTGCCCCCTAAGTTGTGTTTTCCTCCTTGACTTTTTCCGCTGCTTTTGAAATATCTGTGAGCTTTGTTTTGGCATCATTTAGTCCTTCGCACTGCACCTGACATAATCCCGGGCCATTTTCTTACAGTCACTAAATTTACCAAATTTACATTTTTACTTTTCCTAATGCAATATTTCCGATGCTGTCTCCATCCACCGCCCCTCACTGCCTGAAGCCCTGCCCCTCACACAGGGAGCCCCAGCCATGACTGCCTAGTGCCCCGCCCCGCACTGACTGGATCCCCACCCCTGAAAGCCTGGAACCCCGCGCCTCACTCATGGGGCCTTGCCCTTCATCATTGGAGCCCCGCCCCTCAAAGATGGAGCCTTGCCCCTGACTGCATGGAGCCCTGCCCATCCCTCATGGATCCCCGCCCATCACTGGCTGGAGCCCTGCCCCACAAACATGGAGCCCTTTCCCTCACACATGGAGCCTTGCCCCTCTCTGGCTGGAGCCCTGCCACTAACACAAAGAGCCCCGGCCATCACTGCCCTGAGCCCCGCCCCTCACTGACTGGATCCCCACCCCTGAAAGCCTGGAACCCCGGCCTTCACTCATGGGGCCTTGCCCTTCATATTTGAAGCCCCGCCCCTCAAATATGGAGCCCTATCCCTCACTGCATGGAGCCCTGCCCATCCCACATGGAGCCCCGCCCATCACTGGCTGGAGCCCTGCCCCACACACATGGAGCCTTTTCCCTCACACATGGAGCCCTGCCCCTCTCTGGCTGCAGCCCTAACCCTAACACATGGAGCCTTGGCAATCACTGCCTAGAGCCCCACCCCTCACTGACTGGATCCCCACCCCTCACAGCCCGGAACCCCGCCCCTCACGCATGGAACCCCTTCCCTCACTCATGGAGCCCTGCCCATCCCACATGGAGCCCCGCCCATCACTGGCTGGAGCCCTGCCCCACACACATGGAGCCGCTTCCGTCACACATAGAGCACCGCCCCTCACTGCCTGAAGCCCTGCCCCTCACACATGGAGCCCCGCCTTTGTAGGTCCTTCTTTTCGGTTTTGGCCTTCAGTGGGGATCAATTTTGGCAAGCTTTGCTGCATGTGTCTGCACTTGCTGGCGTATGGCCTGCCTGCATTTTGATGGCTTTGACTTTGGGAAAGATTTTTTCTTGTTTTTTTTTTTTGTTTAACTGTTCATGCCATGTCCCTCATATCTTGCCCCGTAAGTTGTGTCTTCCTCCTTGACTATTTCCCCTGATTTTGCAACATCTCTTAGCTTAATTTTTGCATCTTTTGGTCCTTCGCACTGCACCTCATATAATCCCGGGCCAATTTCTTAGAGTAACTAGATTTCCCAAATTTCCTTTTTTTCTCCTCCAATTGCAATTCTTTTGATGGAGTCTCCGTTCCAGTGTGTTTGTAGGTCCTTCTTTCCTGTTTGGGCCTTCAGTGGGGATGAATTTTGGCAAGCTTTGCTGCATGTGCCTGGACTTGCTGATGTATGGCCTGCCTGCATTTTGATGGCTTTGACTTTGGAAAAATTTTTTTTTTTTCGTTGTTTTGTGAAGTGTCCATGCCATGTCCCTCATATCTTGCTCCCTAAGTTGTGTCTTCCTCCTTGACTTTTTCCCCTGCTTTTGCAACATCTGTGAGCCTATTTTTTGCATGTTTTGGTCCTTTGCAATGCAGCTGATTTCCTCGCAGCCTATTTTTTGAAGACATTAAAATTACTGATTTTCTGCTTTTTTCAATTGCATTTCATTTGAACTTATCTCCTTTCCAGAGTGTTTGCAAGCCTTTCTTTTGGGATTCACAAGATTCCTTTTCCCTTCCCGAAAGGAAATTTCATTTCCTTTCGGGAAGGGAAAAGAAATCTTGTGATTTCAATGGGGACGAATCGAAGAATCATTGGTGCATTTCCCTGCCCTTGATGGCATGCCATGCCTTTTGGTGGCTTTGACTTGGGGAAAGATTTTTTTTCATTTTTTGGTTGATTTCTGAAGTGTCCATGCCATGTCCTCATATCTTGCCACCTAAGTTGAGTCTTCCTCCTTGACTTTTTCCCCTGCTTTTGCAACATCTGTGAGCTTAGTTTTTGCATCTTTTGGTCCTTCGCACTGCACCTGATATTATCCCGGGCCATTTCCTTACAGTCACTAAATTTCCCAAATTGTCTTTTTTTCTCCTCCAATTACAATTCCTTTGATGGTGTCTCCGCTCCAGCCTGTTTGTAGGCCCTTATTTTCTGTTTTGGCCTTCAGTGGGGATCAGATTTGGCAAACTTTGCTGCATGTGCCTGCACTTGCTGGCGTATGGCCTGCCTGCGTTTTGAAGGCTTTGACTTTGGGAACGATTTTTTCTTGTTTTTCTTTTTTCTTGTTTTAAATATTCATGCCATGTCCCTCATATCTTGCCCCCTAAGTTGTGTTTTCCTCCTTGACTTTTTCCGCTGCTTTTGAAATATCTGTGAGCTTTGTTTTGGCATCATTTAGTCCTTCGCACTGCACCTGACATAATCCCGGGCCATTTTCTTACAGTCACTAAATTTACCAAATTTACATTTTTACTTTTCCTAATGCAATATTTCCGATGCTGTCTCCATCCACCGCCCCTCACTGCCTGAAGCCCTGCCCCTCACACAGGGAGCCCCAGCCATGACTGCCTAGTGCCCCGCCCCGCACTGACTGGATCCCCACCCCTGAAAGCCTGGAACCCCGCGCCTCACTCATGGGGCCTTGCCCTTCATCATTGGAGCCCCGCCCCTCAAAGATGGAGCCTTGCCCCTGACTGCATGGAGCCCTGCCCATCCCTCATGGATCCCCGCCCATCACTGGCTGGAGCCCTGCCCCACAAACATGGAGCCCTTTCCCTCACACATGGAGCCTTGCCCCTCTCTGGCTGGAGCCCTGCCACTAACACAAAGAGCCCCGGCCATCACTGCCCTGAGCCCCACCCCTCACTGACTGGATCCCCACTCATGAAATCCTGGAACCCCGCGCCTCACTCATGGGGCCTTGCCCTTCATATTTGAAGCCCCGCCCCTCAAATATGGAGCCCTATCCCTCACTGCATGGAGCCCTGCCCATCCCACATGGAGCCCCGCCCATCACTGGCTGGAGCCCTGCCCCACACACATGGAGCCTTTTCCCTCACACATGGAGCCCTGCCCCTCTCTGGCTGCAGCCCTAACCCTAACACATGGAGCCTCGGCAATCACTGCCTAGAGCCCCACCCCTCACTGACTGGATCCCCACCCCTCACAGCCCGGAACCCCGCCCCTCACGCATGGAACCCCTTCCCTCACTCATGGAGCCCTGCCCATCCCACATGGAGCCCCGCCCATCACTGGCTGGAGCCCTGCCCCACACACATGGAGCCGCTTCCGTCACACATAGAGCACCGCCCCTCACTGCCTGAAGCCCTGCCCCTCACACATGGAGCCCCGCCTTTGTAGGTCCTTCTTTTCGGTTTTGGCCTTCAGTGGGGATCAATTTTGGCAAGCTTTGCTGCATGTGTCTGCACTTGCTGGCGTATGGCCTGCCTGCATTTTGATGGCTTTGACTTTGGGAAAGATTTTTTCTTGTTTTTTTTTTTTGTTTAACTGTTCATGCCATGTCCCTCATATCTTGCCCCGTAAGTTGTGCCTTCCTCCTTGACTATTTCCCCTGATTTTGCAACATCTCTTAGCTTAATTTTTGCATCTTTTGGTCCTTCGCACTGCACCTCATATAATCCCGGGCCATTTTCTTAGAGTAACTAGATTTCCCAAATTTCCTTTTTTTCTCCTCCAATTGCAATTCCTTTGATGGAGTCTCCGTTCCAGTGTGTTTGTAGGTCCTTCTTTCCTGTTTGGGCCTTCAGTGGGGATGAATTTTTGCAAGCTTTGCTGCATGTGCCTGCACTTGCTGGTGTATGGCCTGCCTGCATTTTGATGGCTTTGACTTTGGAAAAATTTTTTTTTTTCGTTGTTTTGTGAAGTGTCCATGCCATGTCCCTCATATCTTGCCCCCTAAGTTGTGTCTTCCTCCTTGACTTTTTCCCCTGCTTTTGCAACATCTGTGAGCCTATTTTTTGCATGTTTCGGTCCTTTGCAATGCAGCTGATTTCCTCACAGCCTATTTTTTGAAGACATTAAAATTACTGATTTTCTGCTTTTTTCAATTGCATTTCATTTGAACTTATCTCCTTTCCAGAGTGTTTGCAAGCCTTTCTTTTGGGATTCACAAGATTCCTTTTCCCTTCCCGAAAGGAAATTTCATTTCCTTTCGGGAAGGGAAAAGAAATCTTGTGATTTCATTGGGGAAGAATCAAAGAATCATTGGTGCATTTCCCTGCCCTTGATGGCATGCCATGCCTTTTGGTGGCTTTGACTTGGGGAAAGATTTTTTTCATTTTTTGGTTGATTTCTGAAGTGTCCATGCCATGTCCTCATATCTTGCCACCTAAGTTGTGTCTTCCTCCTTGACTTTTTCCCCTGCTTTTGCAACATCTGTGAGCTTAGTTTTGGCATCTTTTGGTCCTTCGCACTGCACCTGATATTATCCCGGGCCATTTCCTTACAGTCACTAAATTTCCCAAATTGTCTTTTTTTCTCCTCCAATTACAATTCCTTTGATGGTGTCTCCACTCCAGCCTGTTTGTAGGCCCTTATTTTCTGTTTTGGCCTTCAGTGGGGATCAGATTTGGCAAGCTTTTCTGCATGTGCCTGCACTTGCTGGGGTATGGCCTGCCTGCGTTTTGAAGGCTTTGACTTTGGGAACGATTTTTTCTTGTTTTTCTTTTTTCTTGTTTTAAATATTCATGCCATGTCCCTCATATCTTGCTCCCTAAGTTGTGTTTTCCTCCTTGACTTTTTCCGCTGCTTTTGAAATATCTGTGAGCTTTGTTTTGGCATCATTTAGTCCTTCGCACTGCACCTGACATAATCCCGGGCCATTTTCTTACAGTCACTAAATTTACCAAATTTACATTTTTACTTTTCCTAATGCAATATTTCCGATGCTGTCTCCATCCACCGCCCCTCACTGCCTGAAGCCCTGCCCCTCACACAGGGAGCCCCAGCCATGACTGCCTAGTGCCCCGCCCCGCACTGACTGGATCCCCACCCCTGAAAGCCTGGAACCCCGCGCCTCACTCATGGGGCCTTGCCCTTCATCATTGGAGCCCCGCCCCTCAAATATGGAGCCTTGCCCCTGACTGCATGGAGCCCTGCCCATCCCTCATGGATCCCCGCCCATCACTGGCTGGAGCCCTGCCCCACAAACATGGAGCCCTTTCCCTCACACATGGAGCCTTGCCCCTCTCTGGCTGGAGCCCTGCCACTAACACAAAGAGCCCCGGCCATCACTGCCCTGAGCCCCACCCCTCACTGACTGGATCCCCACCCCTGAAAGCCTGGAACCCCGGCCTTCACTCATGGGGCCTTGCCCTTCATAGTTGAAGCCCCGCCCCTCAAATATGGAGCCCTATCCCTCACTGCATGGAGCCCTGCCCATCCCACATGGAGACCCGCCCATCACTGGCTGGAGCCCTGCCCCACACACATGGAGCCTTTTCCCTCACACATGGAGCCCTGCCCCTCTTGGCTGCAGCCCTAACCCTAACACATGGAGCCTCGGCAATCACTGCCTAGAGCCCCACCCCTCACTGACTGGATCCCCACCCCTCACAGCCCGGAACCCCGCCCCTCACGCATGGAACCCCTTCCCTCACTCATGGAGCCCTGCCCATCCCACATGGAGCCCCGCCCATCACTGGCTGGAGCCCTGCCCCACACACATGGAGCCGCTTCCGTCACACATAGAGCACCGCCCCTCACTGCCTGAAGCCCTGCCCCTCACACATGGAGCCCCGCCTTTGTAGGTCCTTCTTTTCGGTTTTGGCCTTCAGTGGGGATCAATTTTGGCAAGCTTTGCTGCATGTGTCTGCACTTGCTGGCGTATGGCCTGCCTGCATTTTGATGGCTTTGACTTTGGGAAAGATTTTTTCTTGTTTTTTTTTTTTTGTTTAACTGTTCATGCCATGTCCCTCATATCTTGCCCCATAAGTTGTGTCTTCCTCCTTGACTATTTCCCCTGATTTTGCAACATCTCTTAGCTTAATTTTTGCATCTTTTGGTCCTTCGCACTGCACCTCATATAATCCCGGGCCATTTTCTTAGAGTAACTAGATTTCCCAAATTTCCTTTTTTTCTCCTCCAATTGCAATTCCTTTGATGGAGTCTCCGTTCCAGTGTGTTTGTAGGTCCTTCTTTCCTGTTTGGGCCTTCAGTGGGGATGAATTTTGGCAAGCTTTGCTGCATGTGCCTGCACTTGCTGGTGTATGGCCTGCCTGCATTTTGATGGCTTTGACTTTGGAAAAATTTTTTTTTTTCGTTGTTTTGTGAAGTGTCCATGCCATGTCCCTCATATCTTGCCCCCTAAGTTGTGTCTTCCTCCTTGACTTTTTCCCCTGCTTTTGCAACATCTGTGAGCCTATTTTTTGCATGTTTTGGTCCTTTGCAATGCAGCTGATTTCCTCACAGCCTATTTTTTGAAGACATTAAAATTACTGATTTTCTGCTTTTTTCAATTGCATTTCATTTGAACTTATCTCCTTTCCAGAGTGTTTGCAAGCCTTTCTTTTGGGATTCACAAGATTCCTTTTCCCTTCCCGAAAGGAAATTTCATTTCCTTTCGGGAAGGGAAAAGAAATCTTGTGATTTCAATGGGGATGAATCGAAGAATCATTGGTGCATTTCCCTGCCCTTGATGGCATGCTATGCCTTTTGGTGGCTTTGACTTGGGGAAAGATTTTTTTCATTTTTTGGTTGATTTCTGAAGTGTCCATGCCATGTCCTCATATCTTGCCACCTAAGTTGTGTCTTCCTCCTTGACTTTTTCCCCTGCTTTTGCAACATCTGTGAGCTTAGTTTTTGCATCTTTTGGTCCTTCGCACTGCACCTGATATTATCCCGGGCCATTTCCTTACAGTCACTAAATTTCCCAAATTGTCTTTTTTTCTCCTCCAATTACAATTCCTTTGATGGTGTCTCCGCTCCAGCCTGTTTGTAGGCCCTTATTTTCTGTTTTGGCCTTCAGTGGGGATCAGATTTGGCAAGGTTTTCTGCATGTGCCTGCACTTGCTGGCGTATGGCCTGCCTGCGTTTTGAAGGCTTTGACTTTGGGAACGATTTTTTCTTGTTTTTCTTTTTTCTTGTTTTAAATATTCATGCCATGTCCCTCATATCTTGCCCCCTAAGTTGTGTTTTCCTCCTTGACTTTTTCCGCTGCTTTTGAAATATCTGTGAGCTTTTTTTTGGCATCATTTAGTCCTTCGCACTGCACCTGACATAATCCCGGGCCATTTTCTTACAGTCACTAAATTTACCAAATTTACATTTTTACTTTTCCTAATGCAATATTTCCGATGCTGTCTCCATCCACCGCCCCTCACTGCCTGAAGCCCTGCCCCTCACACAGGGAGCCCCAGCCATGACTGCCTAGTGCCCCGCCCCGCACTGACTGGATCCCCACCCCTGAATGCCTGGAACCCCGCACCTCACTCATGGGGCCTTGCCCTTCATAATTGGAGCCCCGCCCCTCAAATATGGAGCCTTGCCCCTGACTGCATGGAGCCCTGCCCATCCCTCATGGATCCCCGCCCATCACTGGCTGGAGCCCTGCCCCACAAACATGGAGCCCTTTCCCTCACACATGGAGCCTTGCCCCTCTCTGGCTGGAGCCCTGCCACTAACACAAAGAGCCCCGGCCATCACTGCCCTGAGCCCCGCCCCTCCCTGACTTGATCCCCACCCCTGAAAGCCTGGAACCCCGGCCTTCACTCATGGGGCCTTGCCCTTCATATTTGAAGCCCCGCCCCTCAAATATGGAGCCCTATCCCTCACTGCATGGAGCCCTGCCCATCCCACATGGAGCCCCGCCCATCACTGGCTGGAGCCCTGCCCCACACACATGGAGCCTTTTCCCTCACACATGGAGCCCTGCCCCTCTCTGGCTGCAGCCCTAACCCTAACACATGGAGCCTCGGCAATCACTGCCTAGAGCCCCACCCCTCACTGACTGGATCCCCACCCCTCACAGCCCGGAATCCCGCCCCTCACGCATGGAACCCCTTCCCTCACTCATGGAGCCCTGCCCATCCCACATGGAGCCCCGCCCATCACTGGCTGGAGCCCTGCCCCACACACATGGAGCCGCTTCCGTCACACATAGAGCACCGCCCCTCACTGCCTGAAGCCCTGCCCCTCACACATGGAGCCCCGCCTTTGTAGGTCCTTCTTTTCGGTTTTGGCCTTCAGTGGGGATCAATTTTGGCAAGCTTTGCTGCATGTGTCTGCACCTGCTGGCGTATGGCCTGCCTGCATTTTGATGGCTTTGACTTTGGGAAAGATTTTTTCTTGTTTTTTATTTTGTTTAACTGTTCATGCCATGTCCCTCATATCTGGCCCCGTAAGTTGTGTCTTCCTCCTTGACTATTTCCCCTGATTTTGCAACATCTCTTAGCTTAGTTTTTGCATCTTTTGGTCCTTCGCACTGCACCTCATATAATCCCGGGCCATTTTCTTAGAGTAACTAGATTTCCCAAATTTCCTTTTTTTCTCCTCCAATTGCAATTCCTTTGATGGAGTCTCCGTTCCAGTGTGTTTGTAGGTCCTTCTTTTCTGTTTGGGCCTTCAGTGGGGATCAATTTTGGCAAGCTTTGCTGCATGTGCCTGGACTTGCTGGTGTATGGCCTGCCTGCATTTTGATGGCTTTGACTTTGGAAAAATTTTTTTTTTTTCGTTGTTTTGTGAAGTGTCCATGCCATGTCCCTCATATCTTGCCCCCTAAGTTGTGTCTTCCTCCTTGACTTTTTCCCCTGCTTTTGCAACATCTGTGAGCCTATTTTTTGCATGTTTTGGTCCTTTGCAATGCAGCTGATTTCCTCACAGCCTATTTTTTGAAGACATTAAAATTACTGATTTTCTGCATTTTTCAATTGCATTTCATTTGAACTTATCTCCTTTCCAGAGTGTTTGCAAGCCTTTCTTCTGGGATTCACAAGATTCCTTTTCCCTTCCCGAAAGGAAATTTCATTTCCTTTCGGGAAGGGAAAAGAAATCTTGTGATTTCAATGGGGACGAATCAAAGAATCATTGGTGCATTTCCCTGCCCTTGATGGCATGCCATGCCTTTTGGTGGCTTTGACTTGGGGAAAGATTTTTTTCATTTTTTGGTTGATTTCTGAAGTGTCCATGCCATGTCCTCATATCTTGCCACCTAAGTTGTGTCTTCCTCCTTGACTTTTTCCCCTGCTTTTGCAACATCTGTGAGCTTAGTTTTTGCATCTTTTGGTCCTTCGCACTGCACCTGATATTATCCCGGGCCATTTTCTTACAGTCACTAAATTTCCCAAATTGTCTTTTTTTCTCCTCCAATTACAATTCCTTTGATGGTGTCTCCGCTCCAGCCTGTTTGTAGGCCCTTATTTTCTGTTTTGGCCTTCAGTGGGGATCAGATTTGGCAAGCTTTGCTGCATGTGCCTGCACTTGCTGGCGTATGGCCTGCCTGCGTTTTGAAGGCTTTGACTTTGGGAACGATTTTTTCTTGTTTTTCTTTTTTCTTGTTTTAAATACTCATGCCATGTCCCTCATATCTTGCCCCCTAAGTTGTGTTTTCCTCCTTGACTTTTTCCGCTGCTTTTGAAATATCTGTGAGCTTTGTTTTGGCATCATTTAGTCCTTCGCACTGCACCTGACATAATCCCGGGCCATTTTCTTACAGTCACTAAATTTACCAAATTTACATTTTTACTTTTCCTAATGCAATATTTCCGATGCTGTCTCCATCCACCGCCCCTCACTGCCTGAAGCCCTGCCCCTCACACAGGGAGCCCCAGCCATGACTGCCTAGTGCCCCGCCCCGCACTGACTGGATCCCCACCCCTGAAAGCCTGGAACCCCGCGCCTCACTCATGGGGCCTTGCCCTTCATCATTGGAGCCCCGCCCCTCAAATATGGAGCCTTGCCCCTGACTGCATGGAGCCCTGCCCATCCCTCATGGATCCCCGCCCATCACTGGCTGGAGCCCTGCCCCACACACATGCAGCCCTTTCCCTCACACATGGAGCCTTGCCCCTCTCTGGCTGGAGCCCTGCCACTAACACAAAGAGCCCCGGCCATCATTGCCCTGAGCCCCGCCCCTCACTGACTGGATCCCCACCCCTGAAATCCTGGAACCCCGGCCTTCACTCATGGGGCCTTGCCCTTCATATTTGAAGCCCCGCCCCTCAAATATGGAGCCCTATCCCTCACTGCATGGAGCCCTGCCCATCCCACATGGAGCCCCGCCCATCACTGGCTGGAGCCCTGCCCCACACACATGGAGCCTTTTCCCTCACACATGGAGCCCTGCCCCTCTCTGGCTGCAGCCCTAACCCTAACACATGGAGCCTCGGCAATCACTGCCTAGAGCCCCACCCCTCACTGACTGGATCCCCACCCCTCACAGCCCGGAAACCCGCCCCTCACGCATGGAACCCCTTCCCTCACTCATGGAGCCCTGCCCATCCCACATGGAGCCCCGCCCATCACTGGCTGGAGCCCTGCCCCACACACATGGAGCCGCTTCCGTCACACATAGAGCACCGCCCCTCACTGCCTGAAGCCCTGCCCCTCACACATGGAGCCCCGCCTTTGTAGGTCCTTCTTTTCGGTTTTGGCCTTCAGTGGGGATCAATTTTGGCAAGCTTTGCTGCATGTGTCTGCACTTGCTGGCGTATGGCCTGCCTGCATTTTGATGGCTTTGACTTTGGGAAAGATTTTTTCTTGTTTTTTTTTTTTTGTTTAACTGTTCATGCCATGTCCCTCATATCTTGCCCCGTAAGTTGTGTCTTCCTCCTTGACTATTTCCCCTGATTTTGCAACATCTCTTAGCTTAATTTTTGCATCTTTTGGTCCTTCGCACTGCACCTCATATAATCCCGGGCCATTTACTTAGAGTAACTAGATTTCCCAAATTTCCTTTTTTTCTCCTCCAATTGCAATTCCTTTGATGGAGTCTCCGTTCCAGTGTGTTTGTAGGTCCTTCTTTTCTGTTTGGGCCTTCAGTGGGGATGAATTTTGGCAAGCTTTGCTGCATGTGCCTGGACTTGCTGGTGCATGGCCTGCCTGCATTTTGATGGCTTTGACTTTGGAAAAATTTTTTTTTTTTTCGTTGTTTTGTGAAGTGTCCATGCCATGTCCCTCATATCTTGCCCCCTAAGTTGTGTCTTCCTCCTTGACTTTTTCCCCTGCTTTTGCAACATCTGTGAGCCTATTTTTTGCATGTTTTGGTCCTTTGCAATGCAGCTGATTTCCTCACAGCCTATTTTTTGAAGACATTGAAATTACTGATTTTCTGCTTTTTTCAATTGCATTTCATTTGAACTTATCTCCTTTCCAGAGTGTTTGCAAGCCTTTCTTTTGGGATTCACAAGATTCCTTTTCCCTTCCCGAAAGGAAATTTCATTTCCTTTCGGGAAGGGAAAAGAAATCTTGTGATTTCAATGGGGACGAATCGAAGAATCATTGGTGCATTTCCCTGCCCTTGATGGCATGCCATGCCTTTTGGTGGCTTTGACTTGGGGAAAGATTTTTTTCATTTTTTGGTTGATTTCTGAAGTGTCCATGCCATGTCCTCATATCTTGCCACCTAAGTTGTGTCTTCCTCCTTGACTTTTTCCCCTGCTTTTGCAACATCTGTGAGCTTAGTTTTTGCATCTTTTGGTCCTTCGCACTGCACCTGATATTATCCCGGGCCATTTTCTTACAGTCACTAAATTTCCCAAATTTTCTTTTTTTCTCCTCCAATTACAATTCCTTTGATGGTGTCTCCGCTCCAGCCTGTTTGTAGGCCCTTATTTTCTGTTTTGGCCTTCAGTGGGGATCAGATTTGGCAAGCTTTGCTGCATGTGCCTGCACTTTCTGGCGTATGGCCTGCCTGCGTTTTGAAGGCTTTGACTTTGGGAACGATTTTTTCTTGTTTTTCTTTTTTCTTGTTTTAAATATTCATGCCATGTCCCTCATATCTTGCCCCCTAAGTTGTGTTTTCCTCCTTGACTTTTTCCGCTGCTTTTGAAATATCTGTGAGCTTTTTTTTGGCATCATTTAGTCCTTCGCACTGCACCTGACATAATCCCGGGCCATTTTCTTACAGTCACTAAATTTACCAAATTTACATTTTTACTTTTCCTAATGCAATATTTCCGATGCTGTCTCCATCCACCGCCCCTCACTGCCTGAAGCCCTGCCCCTCACACAGGGAGCCCCAGCCATGACTGCCTAGTGCCCCGCCCCGCACTGACTGGATCCCCACCCCTGAAAGCCTGGAACCCCGCGCCTCACTCATGGGGCCTTGCCCTTCATCATTGGAGCCCCGCCCCTCAAATATGGAGCCTTGCCCCTGACTGCATGGAGCCCTGCCCATCCCTCATGGAGCCCCGCCCATCACTGGCTGGAGCCCTGCCCCACAAACATGGAGCCCTTTCCCTCACACATGGAGCCTTGCCCCTCTCTGGCTGGAGCCCTGCCACTAACACAAAGAGCCCCGGCCATCACTGCCCTGAGCCCCGCCCCTCCCTGACTGGATCCCCACCCCTGAAAGCCTGGAACCCCGGCCTTCACTCATGGGGCCTTGCCCTTCATATTTGAAGCCCCGCCCCTCAAATATGGAGCCCTATCCCTCACTGCATGGAGCCCTGCCCATCCCACATGGAGCCCCGCCCATCACTGGCTGGAGCCCTGCCCCACAAACATGGAGCCTTTTCCCTCACACATGGAGCCCTGCCCCTCTCTGGCTGCAGCCCTAACCCTAACACATGGAGCCTCGGCAATCACTGCCTAGAGCCCCACCCCTCACTGACTGGATCCCCACCCCTCACAGCCCGGAACCCCGCCCCTCACACATGGAACCCCTTCCCTCACTCATGGAGCCCTGCCCATCCCACATGGAGCCCCGCCCATCACTGCCTGGAGCCCTGCCCCACACACATGGAGCCGCTTCCGTCACACATAGAGCACCGCCCCTCACTGCCTGAAGCCCTGCCCCTCACACATGGAGCCCCGCCTTTGTAGGTCCTTCTTTTCGGTTTTGGCCTTCAGTGGGGATCAATTTTGGCAAGCTTTGCTGCATGTGTCTGCACTTGCTGGCGTATGGCCTGCCTGCATTTTGATGGCTTTGACTTTGGGAAAGATTTTTTCTTGTTTTTTTTTATTTTGTTTAACTGTTCATGCCATGTCCCTCATATCTGGCCCCGTAAGTTGTGTCTTCCTCCTTGACTATTTCCCCTGATTTTGCAACATCTCTTAGCTTAATTTTTGCATCTTTTGGTCCTTCGCACTGCACCTCATATAATCCCGGGCCATTTTCTTAGAGTAACTAGATTTCCCAAATTTCCTTTTTTTCTCCTCCAATTGCAATTCCTTTGATGGAGTCTCCGTTCCAGTGTGTTTGTAGGTCCTTCTTTTCTGTTTGGGCCTTCAGTGGGGATGAATTTTGGCAAGCTTTGCTGCATGTGCCTGGACTTGCTGGTGTATGGCCTGCCTGCATTTTGATGGCTTTGACTTTGGAAAAATTTTTTTTTTCGTTGTTTCGTGAAGTGTCCATGCCATGTCCCTCATATCTTGCCCCCTAAGTTGTGTCTTCCTCCTTGACTTTTTCCCCTGCTTTTGCAACATCTGTGAGCCTATTTTTTGCATGTTTTGGTCCTTTGCAATGCAGCTGATTTCCTCGCAGCCTATTTTTTGAAGACATTAAAATTACTGATTTTCTGCTTTTTTCAATTGCATTTCATTTGAACTTATCTCCTTTCCAGAGTGTTTGCAAGCCTTTCTTTTGGGATTCACAAGATTCCTTTTCCCTTCCCGAAAGGAAATTTCATTTCCTTTCGGGAAGGAAAAAGTAATCTTGTGATTTCAATGGGGACGAATTGAAGAATCATTGGTGCATTTCCCTGCCCTTGATGGCATGCCATGCCTTTTGGTGGCTTTGACTTGGGGAAAGATTTTTTTCATTTTTTGGTTGATTTCTGAAGTGTCCATGCCATGTCCTCATATCTTGCCACCTAAGTTGTGTCTTCCTCCTTGACTTTTTCCCCTGCTTTTGCAACATCTGTGAGCTTAGTTTTTGCATCTTTTGGTCCTTCGCACTGCACCTGATATTATCCCGGGCCATTTTCTTACAGTCACTAAATTTCCCAAATTTTCTTTTTTTCTCCTCCAATTACAATTCCTTTGATGGTGTCTCCGCTCCAGCCTGTTTGTAGGCCCTTATTTTCTGTTTTGGCCTTCAGTGGGGATCAGATTTGGCAAGCTTTGCTGCATGTGCCTGCACTTGCTGGCGTATGGCCTGCCTGCGTTTTGAAGGCTTTGACTTTGGGAACGATTTTTTCTTGTTTTTCTTTTTTCTTGTTTTAAATATTCATGCCATGTCCCTCATATCTTGCCCCCTAAGTTGTGTTTTCCTCCTTGACTTTTTCCGCTGCTTTTGAAATATCTGTGAGCTTTGTTTTGGCATCATTTAGTCCTTCGCACTGCACCTGACATAATCCCGGGCCATTTTCTTACAGTCACTAAATTTACCAAATTTACATTTTTACTTTTCCTAATGCAATATTTCCGATGCTGTCTCCATCCACCGCCCCTCACTGCCTGAAGCCCTGCCCCTCACACAGGGAGCCCCAGCCATGACTGCCTAGTGCCCCGCCCCGCACTGACTGGATCCCCACCCCTGAAAGCCTGGAACCCCGCGCCTCACTCATGGGGCCTTGCCCTTCATCATTGGAGCCCCGCCCCTCAAAGATGGAGCCTTGCCCCTGACTGCATGGAGCCCTGCCCATCCCTCATGGATCCCCGCCCATCACTGGCTGGAGCCCCTGCCCCACAAACATGGAGCCCTTTCCCTCACACATGGAGCCTTGCCCCTCTCTGGCTGGAGCCCTGCCACTAACACAAAGAGCCCCGGCCATCACTGCCCTGAGCCCCGCCCCTCACTGACTGGATCCCCACCCCTGAAATCCTGGAACCCCGGCCTTCACTCATGGGGCCTTGCCCTTCATATTTGAAGCCCCGCCCCTCAAATATGGAGCCCTATCCCTCACTGCATGGAGCCCTGCCCATCCCACATGGAGCCCCGCCCATCACTGGCTGGAGCCCTGCCCCACACACATGGAGCCTTTTCCCTCACACATGGAGCCCTGCCCCTCTCTGGCTGCAGCCCTAACCCTAACACATGGAGCCTTGGCAATCACTGCCTAGAGCCCCACCCCTCACTGACTGGATCCCCACCCCTCACAGCCCGGAACCCCGCCCCTCACGCATGGAACCCCTTCCCTCACTCATGGAGCCCTGCCCATCCCACATGGAGCCCCGCCCATCACTGGCTGGAGCCCTGCCCCACACACATGGAGCCGCTTCCGTCACACATAGAGCACCGCCCCTCACTGCCTGAAGCCCTGCCCCTCACACATGGAGCCCCGCCTTTGTAGGTCCTTCTTTTCGGTTTTGGCCTTCAGTGGGGATCAATTTTGGCAAGCTTTGCTGCATGTGTCTGCACTTGCTGGCGTATGGCCTGCCTGCATTTTGATGGCTTTGACTTTGGGAAAGATTTTTTCTTGTTTTTTTTTTTTGTTTAACTGTTCATGCCATGTCCCTCATATCTTGCCCCGTAAGTTGTGTCTTCCTCCTTGACTATTTCCCCTGATTTTGCAACATCTCTTAGCTTAATTTTTGCATCTTTTGGTCCTTCGCACTGCACCTCATATAATCCCGGGCCAATTTCTTAGAGTAACTAGATTTCCCAAATTTCCTTTTTTTCTCCTCCAATTGCAATTCTTTTGATGGAGTCTCCGTTCCAGTGTGTTTGTAGGTCCTTCTTTCCTTTTTGGGCCTTCAGTGGGGATGAATTTTGGCAAGCTTTGCTGCATGTGCCTGGACTTGCTGATGTATGGCCTGCCTGCATTTTGATGGCTTTGACTTTGGAAAAATTTTTTTTTTTTCGTTGTTTTGTGAAGTGTCCATGCCATGTCCCTCATATCTTGCTCCCTAAGTTGTGTCTTCCTCCTTGACTTTTTCCCCTGCTTTTGCAACATCTGTGAGCCTATTTTTTGCATGTTTTGGTCCTTTGCAATGCAGCTTTCCTCGCAGCCTATTTTTTGAAGACATTAAAATTACTGATTTTCTGCTTTTTTCAATTGCATTTCATTTGAACTTATCTCCTTTCCAGAGTGTTTGCAAGCCTTTCTTTTGGGATTCACAAGATTCCTTTTCCCTTCCCGAAAGGAAATTTCATTTCCTTTCGGGAAGGGAAAAGAAATCTTGTGATTTCAATGGGGACGAATCGAAGAATCATTGGTGCATTTCCCTGCCCTTGATGGCATGCCATGCCTTTTGGTGGCTTTGACTTGGGGGAAAGATTTTTTTTCATTTTTTGGTTGATTTCTGAAGTGTCCATGCCATGTCCTCATATCTTGCCACCTAAGTTGAGTCTTCCTCCTTGACTTTTTCCCCTGCTTTTGCAACATCTGTGAGCTTAGTTTTTGCATCTTTTGGTCCTTCGCACTGCACCTGATATTATCCCGGGCCATTTTCCTTACAGTCACTAAATTTCCCAAATTGTCTTTTTTTCTCCTCCAATTACAATTCCTTTGATGGTGGTCTCCGCTCCAGCCTGTTTGTAGGCCCTTATTTTCTGTTTTGGCCTTCAGTGGGGATCAGATTTGGCAAACTTTGCTGCATGTGCCTGCACTTGCTGGCGTATGGCCTGCCTGCGTTTTGAAGGCTTTGACTTTGGGAACGATTTTTTCTTGTTTTTCTTTTTTCTTGTTTTAAATATTCATGCCATGTCCCTCATATCTTGCCCCCTAAGTTGTGTTTTCCTCCTTGACTTTTTCCGCTGCTTTTGAAATATCTGTGAGCTTTGTTTTGGCATCATTTAGTCCTTCGCACTGCACCTGACATAATCCCGGGCCATTTTCTTACAGTCACTAAATTTACCAAATACTTTTCCTAATGCAATATTTCCGATGCTGTCTCCATCCACCGCCCCTCACCTGCCTGAAGCCCTGCCCCTCACACAGGGAGCCCCAGCCCATGACTGCTAGTGCCCCGCCCCGCCCCAACTGACTGGATCCCCACCCCTGAAAGCCGCCTGGAAACCCCGCGCCTCACTCATGGGGCCTTGCCCTTCATAATTGGAGCCCCGCCCCTCAAAGATGGAGCCTTGCCCCTGACTGCATGGAGCCCTGCCCATCCCTCATGGATCCCCGCCCATCACTGGCTGGAGCCCTGCCCCACAAACATGGAGCCCTTTCCCTCACACATGGAGCCTTGCCCCTCTCTGGCTGGAGCCCTGCCACTAACACAAAGAGCCCCGGCCATCACTGCCCTGAGCCCCGCCCCTCACTGACTGGATCCCCACCCCTGAAAGCCTGGAACCCCGGCCTTCACTCATGGGGCCTTGCCCTTCATATTTGAAGCCCCGCCCCTCAAATATGGAGCCCTATCCCTCACTGCATGGAGCCCTGCCCATCCCACATGGAGCCCCGCCCATCACTGGCTGGAGCCCTGCCCCACACACATGGAGCCTTTTCCCTCACACATGGAGCCCTGCCCCTCTCTGGCTGCAGCCCTAACCCTAACACATGGAGCCTTGGCAATCACTGCCTAGAGCCCCACCCCTCACTGACTGGATCCCCACCCCTCACAGCCCGGAACCCCGCCCCTCACGCATGGAACCCCTTCCCTCACTCATGGAGCCCTGCCCATCCCACATGGAGCCCCGCCCATCACTGGCTGGAGCCCTGCCCCACACACATGGAGCCGCTTCCGTCACACATAGAGCACCGCCCCTCACTGCCTGAAGCCCTGCCCCTCACACATGGAGCCCCGCCTTTGTAGGTCCTTCTTTTCGGTTTTGGCCTTCAGTGGGGATCAATTTTGGCAAGCTTTGCTGCATGTGTCTGCACTTGCTGGCGTATGGCCTGCCTGCATTTTGATGGCTTTGACTTTGGGAAAGATTTTTTCTTGTTTTTTTTTTTTGTTTAACTGTTCATGCCATGTCCCTCATATCTTGCCCCGTAAGTTGTGTCTTCCTCCTTGACTATTTCCCCTGATTTTGCAACATCTCTTAGCTTAATTTTTGCATCTTTTGGTCCTTCGCACTGCACCTCATATAATCCCGGGCCAATTTCTTAGAGTAACTAGATTTCCCAAATTTCCTTTTTTTCTCCTCCAATTGCAATTCTTTTGATGGAGTCTCCGTTCCAGTGTGTTTGTAGGTCCTTCTTTCCTGTTTGGGCCTTCAGTGGGGATGAATTTTGGCAAGCTTTGCTGCATGTGCCTGGACTTGCTGATGTATGGCCTGCCTGCATTTTGATGGCTTTGACTTTGGAAAAATTTTTTTTTTTTCGTTGTTTTGTGAAGTGTCCATGCCATGTCCCTCATATCTTGCTCCCTAAGTTGTGTCTTCCTCCTTGACTTTTTCCCCTGCTTTTGCAACATCTGTGAGCCTATTTTTTGCATGTTTTGGTCCTTTGCAATGCAGCTGATTTCCTCGCAGCCTATTTTTTGAAGACATTAAAATTACTGATTTTCTGCTTTTTTCAATTGCATTTCATTTGAACTTATCTCCTTTCCAGAGTGTTTGCAAGCCTTTCTTTTGGGATTCACAAGATTCCTTTTCCCTTCCCGAAAGGAAATTTCATTTCCTTTCGGGAAGGGAAAAGAAATCTTGTGATTTCAATGGGGACGAATCGAAGAATCATTGGTGCATTTCCCTGCCCTTGATGGCATGCCATGCCTTTTGGTGGCTTTGACTTGGGGAAAGATTTTTTTTCATTTTTTGGTTGATTTCTGAAGTGTCCATGCCATGTCCTCATATCTTGCCACCTAAGTTGAGTCTTCCTCCTTGACTTTTTCCCCTGCTTTTGCAACATCTGTGAGCTTAGTTTTTGCATCTTTTGGTCCTTCGCACTGCACCTGATATTATCCCGGGCCATTTCCTTACAGTCACTAAATTTCCCAAATTGTCTTTTTTTCTCCTCCAATTACAATTCCTTTGATGGTGTCTCCGCTCCAGCCTGTTTGTAGGCCCTTATTTTCTGTTTTGGCCTTCAGTGGGGATCAGATTTGGCAAACTTTGCTGCATGTGCCTGCACTTGCTGGCGTATGGCCTGCCTGCGTTTTGAAGGCTTTGACTTTGGGAACGATTTTTTCTTGTTTTTCTTTTTTCTTGTTTTAAATATTCATGCCATGTCCCTCATATCTTGCCCCCTAAGTTGTGTTTTCCTCCTTGACTTTTTCCGCTGCTTTTGAAATATCTGTGAGCTTTGTTTTGGCATCATTTAGTCCTTCGCACTGCACCTGACATAATCCCGGGCCATTTTCTTACAGTCACTAAATTTACCAAATTTACATTTTTACTTTTCCTAATGCAATATTTCCGATGCTGTCTCCATCCACCGCCCCTCACTGCCTGAAGCCCTGCCCCTCACACAGGGAGCCCCAGCCATGACTGCCTAGTGCCCCGCCCCGCACTGACTGGATCCCCACCCCTGAAAGCCTGGAACCCCGCGCCTCACTCATGGGGCCTTGCCCTTCATCATTGGAGCCCCGCCCCTCAAAGATGGAGCCTTGCCCCTGACTGCATGGAGCCCTGCCCATCCCTCATGGATCCCCGCCCATCACTGGCTGGAGCCCTGCCCCACAAACATGGAGCCCTTTCCCTCACACATGGAGCCTTGCCCCTCTCTGGCTGGAGCCCTGCCACTAACACAAAGAGCCCCGGCCATCACTGCCCTGAGCCCCACCCCTCACTGACTGGATCCCCACTCATGAAATCCTGGAACCCCGCGCCTCACTCATGGGGCCTTGCCCTTCATATTTGAAGCCCCGCCCCTCAAATATGGAGCCCTATCCCTCACTGCATGGAGCCCTGCCCATCCCACATGGAGCCCCGCCCATCACTGGCTGGAGCCCTGCCCCACACACATGGAGCCTTTTCCCTCACACATGGAGCCCTGCCCCCTCTCTGGCTGCAGCCCTAACCCTAACACATGGAGCCTCGGCAATCACTGCCTAGAGCCCCACCCCTCACTGACTGGATCCCCACCCCTCACAGCCCGGAACCCCGCCCCTCACGCATGGAACCCCTTCCCTCACTCATGGAGCCCTGCCCATCCCACATGGAGCCCCGCCCATCACTGGCTGGAGCCCTGCCCCACACACATGGAGCCGCTTCCGTCACACATAGAGCACCGCCCCTCACTGCCTGAAGCCCTGCCCCTCACACATGGAGCCCCGCCTTTGTAGGTCCTTCTTTTCGGTTTTGGCCTTCAGTGGGGATCAATTTTGGCAAGCTTTGCTGCATGTGTCTGCACTTGCTGGCGTATGGCCTGCCTGCATTTTGATGGCTTTGACTTTGGGAAAGATTTTTTCTTGTTTTTTTTTTTTTTGTTTAACTGTTCATGCCATGTCCCTCATATCTTGCCCCGTAAGTTGTGTCTTCCTCCTTGACTATTTCCCCTGATTTTGCAACATCTCTTAGCTTAATTTTTGCATCTTTTGGTCCTTCGCACTGCACCTCATATAATCCCGGGCCATTTACTTAGAGTAACTAGATTTCCCAAATTTCCTTTTTTTCTCCTCCAATTGCAATTCCTTTGATGGAGTCTCCGTTCCAGTGTGTTTGTAGGTCCTTCTTTTCTGTTTGGGCCTTCAGTGGGGATGAATTTTGGCAAGCTTTGCTGCATGTGCCTGGACTTGCTGGTGCATGGCCTGCCTGCATTTTGATGGCTTTGACTTTGGAAAAATTTTTTTTTTTCGTTGTTTTGTGAAGTGTCCATGCCATGTCCCTCATATCTTGCCCCCTAAGTTGTGTCTTCCTCCTTGACTTTTTCCCCTGCTTTTGCAACATCTGTGAGCCTATTTTTTGCATGTTTTGGTCCTTTGCAATGCAGCTGATTTCCTCGCAGCCTATTTTTTGAAGACATTAAAATTACTGATTTTCTGCTTTTTTCAATTGCATTTCATTTGAACTTATCTCCTTTCCAGAGTGTTTGCAAGCCTTTCTTTTGGGATTCACAAGATTCCTTTTCCCTTCCCGAAAGGAAATTTCATTTCCTTTCAGGAAGGGAAAAGAAATCTTGTGATTTCAATGGGGACGAATCGAAGAATCATTGGTGCATTTCCCTGCCCTTGATGGCATGCCATGCCTTTTGGTGGCTTTGACTTGGGGAAAGATTTTTTTCATTTTTTGGTTGATTTCTGAAGTGTCCATGCCATGTCCTCATATCTTGCCACCTAAGTTGAGTCTTCCTCCTTGACTTTTTCCCCTGCTTTTGCAACATCTGTGAGCTTAGTTTTTGCATCTTTTGGTCCTTCGCACTGCACCTGATATTATCCCGGGCCATTTCCTTACAGTCACTAAATTTCCCAAATTGTCTTTTTTTCTCCTCCAATTACAATTCCTTTGATGGTGTCTCCGCTCCAGCCTGTTTGTAGGCCCTTATTTTCTGTTTTGGCCTTCAGTGGGGATCAGATTTGGCAAGCTTTGCTGCATGTGCCTGCACTTGCTGGCGTATGGCCTGCCTGCGTTTTGAAGGCTTTGACTTTGGGAACGATTTTTTCTTGTTTTTCTTTTTTCTTGTTTTAAATATTCATGCCATGTCCCTCATATCTTGCCCCCTAAGTTGTGTTTTCCTCCTTGACTTTTTCCGCTGCTTTTGAAATATCTGTGAGCTTTGTTTTGGCATCATTTAGTCCTTCGCACTGCACCTGACATAATCCCGGGCCATTTTCTTACAGTCACTAAATTTACCAAATTTACATTTTTACTTTTCCTAATGCAATATTTCCGATGCTGTCTCCATCCACCGCCCCTCACTGCCTGAAGCCCTGCCCCTCACACAGGGAGCCCCAGCCATGACTGCCTAGTGCCCCGCCCCGCACTGACTGGATCCCCACCCCTGAAAGCCTGGAACCCCGCGCCTCACTCATGGGGCCTTGCCCTTCATCATTGGAGCCCCGCCCCTCAAAGATGGAGCCTTGCCCCTGACTGCATGGAGCCCTGCCCATCCCTCATGGATCCCCGCCCATCACTGGCTGGAGCCCTGCCCCACAAACATGGAGCCCTTTCCCTCACACATGGAGCCTTGCCCCTCTCTGGCTGGAGCCCTGCCACTAACACAAAGAGCCCCGGCCATCACTGCCCTGAGCCCCACCCCTCACTGACTGGATCCCCACTCATGAAATCCTGGAACCTTGCGCCTCACTCATGGGGCCTTGCCCTTCATATTTGAAGCCCCGCCCCTCAAATATGGAGCCCTATCCCTCACTGCATGGAGCCCTGCCCATCCCACATGGAGCCCCGCCCATCACTGGCTGGAGCCCTGCCCCACACACATGGAGCCTTTTCCCTCACACATGGAGCCCTGCCCCTCTCTGGCTGCAGCCCTAACCCTAACACATGGAGCCTCGGCAATCACTGCCTAGAGCCCCACCCCTCACTGACTGGATCCCCACCCCTCACAGCCCGGAACCCCGCCCCTCACGCATGGAACCCCTTCCCTCACTCATGGAGCCCTGCCCATCCCACATGGAGCCCCGCCCATCACTGGCTGGAGCCCTGCCCCACACACATGGAGCCGCTTCCGTCACACATAGAGCACCGCCCCTCACTGCCTGAAGCCCTGCCCCTCACACATGGAGCCCCCGCCTTTGTAGGTCCTTCTTTTCGGTTTTGGCCTTCAGTGGGGATCAATTTTGGCAAGCTTTGCTGCATGTGTCTGCACTTGCTGGCGTATGGCCTGCCTGCATTTTGATGGCTTTGACTTTGGGAAAGATTTTTTCTTGTTTTTTTTTTTTTGTTTAACTGTTCATGCCATGTCCCTCATATCTTGCCCCGTAAGTTGTGTCTTCCTCCTTGACTATTTCCCCTGATTTTGCAACATCTCTTAGCTTAATTTTTGCATCTTTTGGTCCTTCGCACTGCACCTCATATAATCCCGGGCCATTTTCTTAGAGTAACTAGATTTCCCAAATTTCCTTTTTATCTCCTCCAATTGCAATTCCTTTGATGGAGTCTCCGTTCCAGTGTGTTTGTAGGTCCTTCTTTTCTGTTTGGGCCTTCAGTGGGGATGAATTTTGGCAAGCTTTGCTGCATGTGCCTGGACTTGCTGGTGCATGGCCTGCCTGCATTTTGATGGCTTTGACTTTGGAAAAATTTTTTTTTTTCGTTGTTTTGTGAAGTGTCCATGCCATGTCCCTCATATCTTGCCCCCTAAGTTGTGTCTTCCTCCTTGACTTTTTCCCCTGCTTTTGCAACATCTGTGAGCCTATTTTTTGCATGTTTTGGTCCTTTGCAATGCAGCTGATTTCCTCGCAGCCTATTTTTTGAAGACATTAAAATTACTGATTTTCTGCTTTTTTCAATTGCATTTCATTTGAACTTATCTCCTTTCCAGAGTGTTTGCAAGTCTTTCTTTTGGGATTCACAAGATTCCTTTTCCCTTCCCGAAAGGAAATTTCATTTCCTTTCAGGAAGGGAAAAGAAATCTTGTGATTTCAATGGGGACGAATCGAAGAATCATTGGTGCATTTCCCTGCCCTTGATGGCATGCCATGCCTTTTGGTGGCTTTGACTTGGGGAAAGATTTTTTTCATTTTTTGGTTGATTTCTGAAGTGTCCATGCCATGTCCTCATATCTTGCCACCTAAGTTGAGTCTTCCTCCTTGACTTTTTCCCCTGCTTTTGCAACATCTGTGAGCTTAGTTTTTGCATCTTTTGGTCCTTCGCACTGCACCTGATATTATCCCGGGCCATTTCCTTACAGTCACTAAATTTCCCAAATTGTCTTTTTTTCTCCTCCAATTACAATTCCTTTGATGGTGTCTCCGCTCCAGCCTGTTTGTAGACCCTTATTTTCTATTTTGGCCTTCAGTGGGGATCAGATTTGGCAAGCTTTGCTGCATGTGCCTGCACTTGCTGGCGTATGGCCTGCCTGCGTTTTGATGGCTTTGACTTTGGGAACGATTTTTTCTTGTTTTTCTTTTTTCTTGTTTTAAATATTCATGCCATGTCCCTCATATCTTGCCCCCTAAGTTGTGTTTTCCTCCTTGGCTTTTTCCGCTGCTTTTGAAATATCTGTGAGCTTTGTTTTGGCATCATTGAGTCCTTCGCACTGCACCTGACATAATCCCGGGCCATTTTCTTACAGTCACTAAATTTACCAAATTTACATTTTTACTTTTCCTAATGCAATATTTCCGATGCTGTCTCCATCCACCGCCCCTCACTGCCTGAAGCCCTGCCCCTCACACAGGGAGCCCCAGCCATGACTGCCTAGTGCCCCGCCCCGCACTGACTGGATCCCCACCCCTGAAAGCCTGGAACCCCGCGCCTCACTCATGGGGCCTTGCCCTTCATCATTGGAGCCCCGCCCCTCAAAGATGGAGCCTTGCCCCTGACTGCATGGAGCCCTGCCCATCCCTCATGGATCCCCGCCCATCACTGGCTGGAGCCCTGCCCCACAAACATGGAGCCCTTTCCCTCACACATGGAGCCTTGCCCCTCTCTGGCTGGAGCCCTGCCACTAACACAAAGAGCCCCGGCCATCACTGCCCTGAGCCCCGCCCCTCACTGACTGGATCCCCACCCCTGAAAGCCTGGAACCCCGGCCTTCACTCATGGGGCCTTGCCCTTCATAGTTGAAGCCCCGCCCCTCAAATATGGAGCCCTATCCCTCACTGCATGGAGCCCTGCCCATCCCACATGGAGCCCCGCCCATCACTGGCTGGAGCCCTGCCCCACACACATGGAGCCTTTTCCCTCACACATGGAGCCCTGCCCCTCTCTGGCTGCAGCCCTAACCCTAACACATGGAGCCTCGGCAATCACTGCCTAGAGCCCCACCCCTCACTGACTGGATCCCCACCCCTCACAGCCCGGAACCCCGCCCCTCACGCATGGAACCCCTTCCCTCACTCATGGAGCCCTGCCCATCCCACATGGAGCCCCGCCCATCACTGGCTGGAGCCCTGCCCCACACACATGGAGCCGCTTCCGTCACACATAGAGCACCGCCCCTCACTGCCTGAAGCCCTGCCCCTCACACATGGAGCCCCGCCTTTGTAGGTCCTTCTTTTCGGTTTTGGCCTTCAGTGGGGATCAATTTTGGCAAGCTTTGCTGCATGTGTCTGCACTTGCTGGCGTATGGCCTGCCTGCATTTTGATGGCTTTGACTTTGGGAAAGATTTTTTCTTGTTTTTTTTTTTTTGTTTAACTGTTCATGCCATGTCCCTCATATCTTGCCCCGTAAGTTGTGTCTTCCTCCTTGACTATTTCCCCTGATTTTGCAACATCTCTTAGCTTAATTTTTGCATCTTTTGGTCCTTCGCACTGCACCTCATATAATCCCGGGCCATTTTCTTAGAGTAACTAGATTTCCCAAATTTCCTTTTTTTCTCCTCCAATTGCAATTCCTTTGATGGAGTCTCCGTTCCAGTGTGTTTGTAGGTCCTTCTTTTCTGTTTGGGCCTTCAGTGGGGATGAATTTTGGCAAGCTTTGCTGCATGTGCCTGCACTTGCTGGTGTATGGCCTGCCTGCATTTTGATGGCTTTGACTTTGGAAAAATTTTTTTTTTTTTCGTTGTTTTGTGAAGTGTCCATGCCATGTCCCTCATATCTTGCCCCCTAAGTTGTGTCTTCCTCCTTGACTTTTTCCCCTGCTTTTGCAACATCTGTGAGCCTATTTTTTGCATGTTTTGGTCCTTTGCAATGCAGCTGATTTCCTCACAGCCTATTTTTTGAAGACATTAAAATTACTGATTTTCTGCTTTTTTCAATTGCATTTCATTTGAACTTATCTCCTTTCCAGAGTGTTTGCAAGCCTTTCTTTTGGGATTCACAAGATTCCTTTTCCCTTCCCGAAAGGAAATTTCATTTCCTTTCGGGAAGGGAAAAGGAATCTTGTGATTTCAATGGGGACGAATCAAAGAATCATTGGTGCATTTCCCTGCCCTTGATGGCATGCCATGCCTTTTGGTGGCTTTGACTTGGGGAAAGATTTTTTTCATTTTTTGGTTGATTTCTGAAGTGTCCATGCCATGTCCTCATATCTTGCCACCTAAGTTGTGTCTTCCTCCTTGACTTTTTCCCCTGCTTTTGCAACATCTGTGAGCTTAGTTTTTGCATCTTTTGGTCCTTCGCACTGCACCTGATATTATCCCGGGCCATTTCCTTACAGTCACTAAATTTCCCAAATTGTCTTTTTTTCTCCTCCAATTACAATTCCTTTGATGGTGTCTCCGCTCCAGCCTGTTTGTAGGCCCTTATTTTCTGTTTTGGCCTTCAGTGGGGATCAGATTTGGCAAGCTTTGCTGCATGTGCCTGCACTTGCTGGCGTATGGCCTGCCTGCATTTTGAAGGCTTTGACTTTGGGAACGATTTTTTCTTGTTTTTCTTTTTTCTTGTTTTAAATATTCATGCCATGTCCCTCATATCTTGCCCCCTAAGTTGTGTTTTCCTCCTTGACTTTTTCCGCTGCTTTTGAAATATCTGTGAGCTTTGTTTTGGCATCATTTAGTCCTTCGCACTGCACCTGACATAATCCCGGGCCATTTTCTTACAGTCACTAAATTTACCAAATTTACATTTTTACTTTTCCTAATGCAATATTTCCGATGCTGTCTCCATCCACCGCCCCTCACTGCCTGAAGCCCTGCCCCTCACACAGGGAGCCCCAGCCATGACTGCCTAGTGCCCCGCCCCGCACTGACTGGATCCCCACCCCTGAAAGCCTGGAACCCCGCGCCTCACTCATGGGGCCTTGCCCTTCATCATTGGAGCCCCGCCCCTCAAATATGGAGCCTTGCCCCTGACTGCATGGAGCCCTGCCCATCCCTCATGGATCCCCGCCCATCACTGGCTGGAGCCCTGCCCCACAAACATGGAGCCCTTTCCCTCACACATGGAGCCTTGCCCCTCTCTGGCTGGAGCCCTGCCACTAACACAAAGAGCCCCGGCCATCACTGCCCTGAGCCCCGCCCCTCACTGACTGGATCCCCACCCCTGAAAGCCTGGAACCCCGGCCTTCACTCATGGGGCCTTGCCCTTCATATTTGAAGCCCCGCCCCTCAAATATGGAGCCCTATCCCTCACTGCATGGAGCCCTGCCCATCCCACATGGAGCCCCGCCCATCACTGGCTGGAGCCCTGCCCCACACACATGGAGCCTTTTCCTCACACATGGAGCCCTGCCCCTCTCTGGCTGCAGCCCTAACCCTAACACATGGAGCCTTGGCAATCACTGCCTAGAGCCCCACCCCTCACTGACTGGATCCCCACCCCTCACAGCCCGGAACCCCGCCCCTCACGCATGGAACCCCTTCCCTCACTCATGGAGCCCTGCCCATCCCACATGGAGCCCCGCCCATCACTGGCTGGAGCCCTGCCCCACACACATGGAGCCGCTTCCGTCACACATAGAGCACCGCCCCTCACTGCCTGAAGCCCTGCCCCTCACACATGGAGCCCCGCCTTTGTAGGTCCTTCTTTTCGGTTTTGGCCTTCAGTGGGGATCAATTTTGGCAAGCTTTGCTGCATGTGCCTGCCCTTGGTGGCGTATGGCCTGCCTGCATTTTGATGGCTTTGACTTTGGGAAAGATTTTTTCTTGTTTATTTTTTTGTTTAACTGTTGATGCCATGTCCCTCATACCTTGCCCCGTAAGTTGTGTCTTCCTCCTTGACTATTTCCCCTGATTTTGCAACATCTCTTAGCTTAATTTTTGCATCTTTTGGTCCTTCGCACTGCACCTCATATAATCCCGGGCCATTTTCTTAGAGTAACTAGATTTCCCAAATTTCCTTTTTTTCTCCTCCAATTGCAATTCCTTTGATGGAGTCTCCGTTCCAGTGTGTTTGTAGGTCCTTCTTTTCTGTTTGGGCCTTCAGTGGGGATGAATTTTGGCAAGCTTTGCTGCATGTGCCTGGACTTGCTGGTGTATGGCCTGCCTGCATTTTGATGGCTTTGACTTTGGAAAAATTTTTTTTTTTTCATTGTTTTGTGAAGTGTCCATGCCATGTCCCTCATATCTTGCCCCCTAAGTTGTGTCTTCCTCCTTGACTTTTTCCCCTGCTTTTGCAACATCTGTGAGCCTATTTTTTGCATGTTTTGGTCCTTTGCAATGCAGTTGATTTCCTCACAGCCTATTATTTGAAGACATTAAAATTACTGATTTTCTGCTTTTTTCAATTTCATTTCATTTGAACTTATCTCCTTTCCAGAGTGTTTGCAAGCCTTTCTTTTGGGATTCACAAGATTCCTTTTCCCTTCCCGAAAGGAAATTTCATTTCCTTTCAGGAAGGGAAAAGAAATCTTGTGATTTCAATGGGGACGAATCGAAGAATCATTGGTGCATTTCCCTGCCCTTGATGGCATGCCATGCCTTTTGGTGGCTTTGACTTGGGGAAAGATTTTTTTCATTTTTTGGTTGATTTCTGAAGTGTCCATGCCATGTCCTCATATCTTGCCACCTAAGTTGAGTCTTCCTCCTTGACTTTTTCCCCTGCTTTTGCAACATCTGTGAGCTTAGTTTTTGCATCTTTTGGTCCTTCGCACTGCACCTGATATTATCCCGGCCCATTTCCTTACAGTCACTAAATTTCCCAAATTGTCTTTTTTTCTCCTCCAATTACAATTCCTTTGATGGTGTCTCCGCTCCAGCCTGTTTGTAGACCCTTATTTTCTATTTTGGCCTTCAGTGGGGATCAGATTTGCCAAGCTTTGCTGCATGTGCCTGCACTTGCTGGCGTATGGCCTGCCTGCGTTTTGATGGCTTTGACTTTGGGAACGATTTTTTCTTGTTTTTCTTTTTTCTTGTTTTAAATATTCATGCCATGTCCCTCATATCTTGCCCCCTAAGTTGTGTTTTCCTCCTTGGCTTTTTCCGCTGCTTTTGAAATATCTGTGAGCTTTGTTTTGGCATCATTTAGTCCTTCGCACTGCACCTGACATAATCCCGGGCCATTTTCTTACAGTCACTAAATTTACCAAATTTACATTTTTACTTTTCCTAATGCAATATTTCCGATGCTGTCTCCATCCACCGCCCCTCACTGCCTGAAGACCTGCCCCTCACACAGGGAGCCCCAGCCATGACTGCCTAGTGCCCCGCCCCGCACTGACTGGATCCCCACCCCTGAAAGCCTGGAACCCCGCGCCTCACTCATGGGGCCTTGCCCTTCATAATTGGAGCCCCGCCCCTCAAAGATGGAGCCTTGCCCCTGACTGCATGGAGCCCTGCCCATCCCTCATGGATCCCCGCCCATCACTGGCTGGAGCCCTGCCCCACAAACATGGAGCCCTTTCCCTCACACATGGAGCCTTGCCCCTCTCTGGCTGGAGCCCTGCCACTAACACAAAGAGCCCCGGCCATCACTGCCCTGAGCCCCGCCCCTCACTGACTGGATCCCCACCCCTGAAAGCCTGGAACCCCGGCCTTCACTCATGGGGCCTTGCCCTTCATAGTTGAAGCCCCGCCCCTCAAATATGGAGCCCTATCCCTCACTGCATGGAGCCCTGCCCATCCCACATGGAGCCCCGCCCATCACTGGCTGGAGCCCTGCCCCACACACATGGAGCCTTTTCCCTCACACATGGAGCCCTGCCCCTCTCTGGCTGCAGCCCTAACCCTAACACATGGAGCCTCGGCAATCACTGCCTAGAGCCCCACCCCTCACTGACTGGATCCCCACCCCTCACAGCCCGGAACCCCGCCCCTCACGCATGGAACCCCTTCCCTCACTCATGGAGCCCTTCCCATCCCACATGGAGCCCCGCCCATCACTGGCTGGAGCCCTGCCCCACACACATGGAGCCGCTTCCGTCACACATAGAGCACCGCCCCTCACTGCCTGAAGCCCTGCCCCTCACACATGGAGCCCCGCCTTTGTAGGTCCTTCTTTTCGGTTTTGGCCTTCAGTGGGGATCAATTTTGGCAAGCTTTGCTGCATGTGTCTGCACTTGCTGGCGTATGGCCTGCCTGCATTTTGATGGCTTTGACTTTGGGAAAGATTTTTTCTTGTTTTTTTTTTTTTGTTTAACTGTTCATGCCATGTCCCTCATATCTTGCCCCGTAAGTTGTGCCTTCCTCCTTGACTATTTCCCCTGATTTTGCAACATCTCTTAGCTTAATTTTTGCATCTTTTGGTCCTTCGCACTGCACCTCATATAATCCCGGGCCATTTTCTTAGAGTAACTAGATTTCCCAAATTTCCTTTTTTTCTCCTCCAATTGCAATTCCTTTGATGGAGTCTCCGTTCCAGTGTGTTTGTAGGTCCTTCTTTCCTGTTTGGGCCTTCAGTGGGGATGAATTTTGGCAAGCTTTGCTGCATGTGCCTGGACTTGCTGGTGCATGGCCTGCCTGCATTTTGATGGCTTTGACTTTGGAAAAATTTTTTTTTTTCGTTGTTTTGTGAAGTGTCCATGCCATGTCCCTCATATCTTGCCCCCTAAGTTGTGTCTTCCTCCTTGACTTTTTCCCCTGCTTTTGCAACATCTGTGAGCCTATTTTTTGCATGTTTTGGTCCTTTGCAATGCAGCTGATTTCCTCACAGCCTATTATTTGAAGACATTAAAATTACTGATTTTCTGCTTTTTTCAATTGCATTTCATTTGAACTTATCTCCTTTCCAGAGTGTTTGCAAGCCTTTCTTTTGGGATTCACAAGATTCCTTTTCCCTTCCCGAAAGGAAATTTCATTTCCTTTCGGGAAGGGAAAAGAAATCTTGTGATTTCAATGGGGACGAATCAAAGAATCATTGGTGCATTTCCCTGCCCTTGATGGCATGCTATGCCTTTTGGTGGCTTTGACTTGGGGAAAGATTTTTTTCATTTTTTGGTTGATTTCTGAAGTGTCCATGCCATGTCCTCATATCTTGCCACCTAAGTTGTGTCTTCCTCCTTGACTTTTTCCCCTGCTTTTGCAACATCTGTGAGCTTAGTTTTTGCATCTTTTGGTCCTTCGCACTGCACCTGATATTATCCCGGGCCATTTCCTTACAGTCACTAAATTTCCCAAATTTTCTTTTTTTCTCCTCCAATTACAATTCCTTTGATGGTGTCTCCGCTCCAGCCTGTTTGTAGGCCCTTATTTTCTGTTTTGGCCTTCAGTGGGGATCAGATTTGGCAAGCTTTGCTGCATGTGCCTGCACTTGCTGGCGTATGGCCTGCCTGCGTTTTGAAGGCTTTGACTTTGGGAACGATTTTTTCTTGTTTCTCTTTTTTCTTGTTTTAAATATTCATGCCATGTCCCTCATATCTTGCCCCCTAAGTTGTGTTTTCCTCCTTGACTTTTTCCGCTGCTTTTGAAATATCTGTGAGCTTTTTTTTGGCATCATTTAGTCCTTCGCACTGCACCTGACATAATCCCGGGCCATTTTCTTACAGTCACTAAATTTACCAAATTTACATTTTTACTTTTCCTAATGCAATATTTCCGATGCTGTCTCCATCCACCGCCCCTCACTGCCTGAAGACCTGCCCCTCACACAGGGAGCCCCAGCCATGACTGCCTAGTGCCCCGCCCCGCACTGACTGGATCCCCACCCCTGAAAGCCTGGAACCCCACGCCTCACTCATGGGGCCTTGCCCTTCATATTTGAAGCCCCGCCCCTCAAATATGGAGCCCTATCCCTCACTGCATGGAGCCCTGCCCATCCCACATGGAGCCCCGCCCATCACTGGCTGGAGCCCTGCCCCACACACATGGAGCCTTTTCCCTCACACATGGAGCCCTGCCCCTCTCTGGCTGCAGCCCTAACCCTAACACATGGAGCCTCGGCAATCACTGCCTAGAGCCCCACCCCTCACTGACTGGATCCCCACCCCTGAAAGCCTGGAACCCCGGCCTTCACTCATGGGGCCTTGCCCTTCATAGTTGAAGCCCCGCCCCTCAAATATGGAGCCCTATCCCTCACTGCATGGAGCCCTGCCCATCCCACATGGAGCCCCGCCCATCACTGGCTGGAGCCCTGCCCCACACACATGGAGCCTTTTCCCTCACACATGGAGCCCTGCCCCTCTCTGGCTGCAGCCCTAACCCTAACACATGGAGCCTCGGCAATCACTGCCTAGAGCCCCACCCCTCACTGACTGGATCCCCACCCCTCACAGCCCGGAACCCCGCCCCTCACGCATGGAACCCCTTCCCTCACTCATGGAGCCCTGCCCATCCCACATGGAGCCCCGCCCATCACTGGCTGGAGCCCTGCCCCACACACATGGAGCCGCTTCCGTCACACATAGAGCACCGCCCCTCACTGCCTGAAGCCCTGCCCCTCACACATGGAGCCCCGCCTTTGTAGGTCCTTCTTTTCGGTTTTGGCCTTCAGTGGGGATCAATTTTGGCAAGCTTTGCTGCATGTGTCTGCACTTGCTGGCGTATGGCCTGCCTGCATTTTGATGGCTTTGACTTTGGGAAAGATTTTTTCTTGTTTTTTTTTTTTTGTTTAACTGTTCATGCCATGTCCCTCATATCTTGCCCCGTAAGTTGTGCCTTCCTCCTTGACTATTTCCCCTGATTTTGCAACATCTCTTAGCTTAATTTTTGCATCTTTTGGTCCTTCGCACTGCACCTCATATAATCCCGGGCCATTTTCTTAGAGTAACTAGATTTCCCAAATTTCCTTTTTTTCTCCTCCAATTGCAATTCCTTTGATGGAGTCTCCGTTCCAGTGTGCGTGTAGGTCCTTCTTTTCTCTTTGGGCCTTCAGTGGGGATGAATTTTGGCAAGCTTTGCTGCATGTGCCTGCACTTGCTGGTGTATGGCCTGCCTGCATTTTGATGGCTTTGACTTTGGAAAAATTTTTTTTTTCGTTGTTTTGTGAAGTGTCCATGCCATGTCCCTCATATCTTGCCCCCTAAGTTGTGTCTTCCTCCTTGACTTTTTCCCCTGCTTTTGCAACATCTGTGAGCCTATTTTTTGCATGTTTTGGTCCTTTGCAATGCAGCTGATTTCCTCACAGCCTATTTTTTGAAGACATTAAAATTACTGATTTTCTGCTTTTTTCAATTGCATTTCATTTGAACTTATCTCCTTTCCAGAGTGTTTGCAAGCCTTTCTTTTGGGATTCACAAGATTCCTTTTCCCTTCCCGAAAGGAAATTTCATTTCCTTTCGGGAAGGGAAAAGAAATCTTGTGATTTCAATGGGGACGAATCAAAGAATCATTGGTGCATTTCCCTGCCCTTGATGGCATGCCATGCCTTTTGGTGGCTTTGACTTGGGGAAAGATTTTTTTCATTTTTTGGTTGATTTCTGAAGTGTCCATGCCATGTCCTCATATCTTGCCACCTAAGTTGTGTCTTCCTCCTTGACTTTTTCCCCTGCTTTTGCAACATCTGTGAGCTTAGTTTTTGCATCTTTTGGTCCTTCGCACTGCACCTGATATTATCCCGGGCCATTTCCTTACAGTCACTAAATTTCCCAAATTGTCTTTTTTTCTCCTCCAATTACAATTCCTTTGATGGTGTCTCCGCTCCAGCCTGTTTGTAGGCCCTTATTTTCTGTTTTGGCCTTCAGTGGGGATCAGATTTGGCAAGCTTTGCTGCATGTGCCTGCACTTGCTGGCGTATGGCCTGCCTGCGTTTTGAAGGCTTTGACTTTGGGAACGATTTTTTCTTGTTTTTCTTTTTTCTTGTTTTAAATATTCATGCCATGTCCCTCATCTCTTGCCCCCTAAGTTGTGTTTTCCTCCTTGACTTTTTCCGCTGCTTTTGAAATATTTGTGAGCTTTGTTTTGGCATCATTTAGTCCTTCGCACTGCACCTGACATAATCCCGGGCCATTTTCTTACAGTCACTAAATTTACCAAATTTACATTTTTACTTTTCCTAATGCAATATTTCCGATGCTGTCTCCATCCACCGCCCCTCACTGCCTGAAGCCCTGCCCCTCACACAGGGAGCCCCAGCCATGACTGCCTAGTGCCCCGCCCCGCACTGACTGGATCCCCACCCCTGAAAGCCTGGAACCCCGCGCCTCACTCATGGGGCCTTGCCCTTCATAATTGGAGCCCCGCCCCTCAAATATGGAGCCTTGCCCCTGACTGCATGGAGCCCTGCCCATCCCTCATGGATCCCCGCCCATCACTGGCTGGAGCCCTGCCCCACAAACATGGAGCCCTTTCCCTCACACATGGAGCCTTGCCCCTCTCTGGCTGGAGCCCTGCCACTAACACAAAGAGCCCCGGCCATCACTGCCCTGAGCCCCGCCCCTCACTGACTGGATCCCCACCCCTGAAAGCCTGGAACCCCGGCCTTCACTCATGGGGCCTTGCCCTTCATAGTTGAAGCCCCGCCCCTCAAATATGGAGCCCTATCCCTCACTGCATGGAGCCCTGCCCATCCCACATGGAGCCCCGCCCATCACTGGCTGGAGCCCTGCCCCACAAACATGGAGCCTTTTCCCTCACACATGGAGCCCTGCCCCTCTCTGGCTGCAGCCCTAACCCTAACACATGGAGCCTCGGCAATCACTGCCTAGAGCCCCACCCCTCACTGACTGGATCCCCACCCCTCACAGCCAGGAACCCTGCCCCTCACGCATGGAACCCCTTCCCTCACTCATGGAGCCCTGCCCATCCCACATGGAGCCCCGCCCATCACTGGCTGGAGCCCTGCCCCACACACATGGAGCCGCTTCCGTCACACATAGAGCACCGCCCCTCACTGCCTGAAGCCCTGCCCCTCACACATGGAGCCCCGCCTTTGTAGGTCCTTCTTTTCGGTTTTGGCCTTCAGTGGGGATCAATTTTGGCAAGCTTTGCTGCATGTGTCTGCACTTGCTGGCGTATGGCCTGCCTGCATTTTGATGGCTTTGACTTTGGGAAAGATTTTTTCTTGTTTTTTTTTTTTTGTTTAACTGTTCATGCCATGTCCCTCATATCTTGCCCCGTAAGTTGTGTCTTCCTCCTTGACTATTTCCCCTGATTTTGCAACATCTCTTAGCTTAATTTTTGCATCTTTTGGTCCTTCGCACTGCACCTCATATAATCCCGGGCCATTTTCTTAGAGTAACTAGATTTCCCAAATTTCCTTTTTTTCTCCTCCAATTGCAATTCCTTTGATGGAGTCTCCGTTCCAGTGTGTTTGTAGGTCCTTCTTTTCTGTTTGGGCCTTCAGTGGGGATGAATTTTGGCAAGCTTTGCTGCATGTGCCTGGACTTGCTGGTGCATGGCCTGCCTGCATTTTGATGGCTTTGACTTTGGAAAAATTTTTTTTTTCGTTGTTTTGTGAAGTGTCCATGCCATGTCCCTCATATCTTGCTCCCTAAGTTGTGTCTTCCTCCTTGACTTTTTCCCCTGCTTTTGCAACATCTGTGAGCCTATTTTTTGCATGTTTTTGGCCTTTGCAATGCAGCTGATTTCCTCACAGCCTATTATTTGAAGACATTAAAATTACTGATTTTCTGCTTTTTCCAATTGCATTTCATTTGAACTTATCTCCTTTCCGGAGTGTTTGCAAGCCTTTCTTTTGGGATTCACAAGATTCCTTTTCCCTTCCCGAAAGGAAATTTCATTTCCTTTCGGGAAGGGAAAAGAAATCTTGTGATTTCAATGGGGACGAATCGAAGAATCATTGGTGCATTTCCCTGCCCTTGATGGCATGCCATGCCTTTTGGTGGCTTTGACTTGGGGAAAGATTTTTTTCATTTTTTGGTTGATTTCTGAAGTGTCCATGCCATGTCCTCATATCTTGCCACCTAAGTTGAGTCTTCCTCCTTGACTTTTTCCCCTGCTTTTGCAACATCTGTGAGCTTAGTTTTTGCATCTTTTGGTCCTTCGCACTGCACCTGATATTATCCCGGGCCATTTTCTTACAGTCACTAAATTTCCCAAATTGTCTTTTTTTCTCCTCCAATTACAATTCCTTTGATGGTGTCTCCGCTCCAGCCTGTTTGTAGGCCCTTATTTTCTGTTTTGGCCTTCAGTGGGGATCAGATTTGGCAAGCTTTGCTGCATGTGCCTGCACTTGCTGGCGTATGGCCTGCCTGCATTTTGAAGGCTTTGACTTTGGGAACGATTTTTTCTTGTTTTTCTTTTTTCTTGTTTTAAATATTCATGCCATGTCCCTCATATCTTGCCCCCTAAGTTGTGTTTTCCTCCTTGACTTTTTCTGCTGCTTTTGAAATATCTGTGAGCTTTGTTTTGGCATCATTTAGTCCTTCGCACTGCACCTGACATAATCCCGGGCCATTTTCTTACAGTCACTAAATTTACCAAATTTACATTTTTACTTTTCCTAATGCAATATTTCCGATGCTGTCTCCATCCACCGCCCCTCACTGCCTGAAGCCCTGCCCCTCACACAGGGAGCCCCAGCCATGACTGCCTAGTGCCCCGCCCCGCACTGACTGGATCCCCACCCCTGAAAGCCTGGAACCCCGCGCCTCACTCATGGGGCCTTGCCCTTCATAATTGGAGCCCCGCCCCTCAAAGATGGAGCCTTGCCCCTGACTGCATGGAGCCCTGCCCATCCCTCATGGATCCCCGCCCATCACTGGCTGGAGCCCTGCCCCACAAACATGGAGCCCTTTCCCTCACACATGGAGCCTTGCCCCTCTCTGGCTGGAGCCCTGCCACTAACACAAAGAGCCCCGGCCATCACTGCCCTGAGCCCCGCCCCTCACTGACTGGATCCCCATCCCTGAAAGCCTGGAACCCCGCGCCTCACTCATGGGGCCTTGCCCTTCATAGTTGAAGCCCCGCCCCTCAAATATGGAGCCCTATCCCTCACTGCATGGAGCCCTGCCCATCCCACATGGAGCCCCGCCCATCACTGGCTGGAGCCCTGCCCCCACACACATGGAGCCTTTTCCCTCACACATGGAGCCCTGCCCCTCTCTGGCTGCAGCCCTAACCCTAACACATGGAGCCTCGGCAATCACTGCCTAGAGCCCCACCCCTCACTGACTGGATCCCCACCCCTCACAGCCCGGAACCCCGCCCCTCACGCATGGAACCCCTTCCCTCACTCATGGAGCCCTGCCCATCCCACATGGAGCCCCGCCCATCACTGGCTGGAGCCCTGCCCCACACACATGGAGCCGCTTCCGTCACACATAGAGCACCGCCCCTCACTGCCTGAAGCCCTGCCCCTCACACATGGAGCCCCGCCTTTGTAGGTCCTTCTTTTCGGTTTTGGCCTTCAGTGGGGATCAATTTTGGCAAGCTTTGCTGCATGTGTCTGCACTTGCTGGCGTATGGCCTGCCTGCATTTTGATGGCTTTGACTTTGGGAAAGATTTTTTCTTGTTTTTTTTTTTTGTTTAACTGTTCATGCCATGTCCCTCATATCTTGCCCCGTAAGTTGTGTCTTCCTCCTTGACTATTTCCCCTGATTTTGCAACATCTCTTAGCTTAATTTTTGCATCTTTTGGTCCTTCGCACTGCACCTCATATAATCCCGGGCCATTTTCTTAGAGTAACTAGATTTCCCAAATTTCCTTTTTTTCTCCTCCAATTGCAATTCCTTTGATGGAGTCTCCGTTCCAGTGTGCGTGTAGGTCCTTCTTTTCTGTTTGGGCCTTCAGTGGGGATGAATTTTGGCAAGCTTTGCTGCATGTGCCTGGACTTGCTGGTGTATGGCCTGCCTGCATTTTGATGGCTTTGACTTTGGAAAAATTTTTTTTTTCGTTGTTTTGTGAAGTGTCCATGCCATGTCCCTCATATCTTGCCCCCTAAGTTGTGTCTTCCTCCTTGACTTTTTCCCCTGCTTTTGCAACATCTGTGAGCCTATTTTTTGCATGTTTTGGTCCTTTGCAATGCAGCTGATTTCCTCACAGCCTATTTTTTGAAGACATTAAAATTACTGATTTTCTGCTTTTTTCAATTGCATTTCATTTGAACTTATCTCCTTTCCAGAGTGTTTGCAAGCCTTTCTTTTGGGATTCACAAGATTCCTTTTCCCTTCACGAAAGGAAATTTCATTTCCTTTCGGGAAGGGAAAAGAAATCTTGTGATTTCAATGGGGACGAATCAAAGAATCATTGGTGCATTTCCCTGCCCTTGATGGCATGCCATGCCTTTTGGTGGCTTTGACTTGGGGAAAGATTTTTTTCATTTTTTGGTTGATTTCTGAAGTGTCCATGCCATGTCCTCATATCTTGCCACCTAAGTTGTGTCTTCCTCCTTGACTTTTTCCCCTGCTTTTGCAACATCTGTGAGCTTAGTTTTTGCATCTTTTGGTCCTTCGCACTGCACCTGATATTATCCCGGGCCATTTCCTTACAGTCACTAAATTTCCCAAATTGTCTTTTTTTCTCCTCCAATTACAATTCCTTTGATGGTGTCTCCGCTCCAGCCTGTTTGTAGGCCCTTATTTTCTGTTTCGGCCTTCAGTGGGGATCAGATTTGGCAAGCTTTGCTGCATGTGCCTGCACTTGCTGGCGTATGGCCTGCCTGCATTTTGAAGGCTTTGACTTTGGGAACGATTTTTTCTTGTTTTTCTTTTTTCTTGTTTTAAATATTCATGCCATGTCCCTCATATCTTGCCCCCTAAGTTGTGTTTTCCTCCTTGACTTTTTCCGCTGCTTTTGAAATATCTGTGAGCTTTGTTTTGGCATCATTTAGTCCTTCGCACTGCACCTGACATAATCCCGGGCCATTTTCTTACAGTCACTAAATTTACCAAATTTACATTTTTACTTTTCCTAATGCAATATTTCCGATGCTGTCTCCATCCACCGCCCCTCACTGCCTGAAGCCCTGCCCCTCACACAGGGAGCCCCAGCCATGACTGCCTAGTGCCCCGCCCCGCACTGACTGGATCCCCACCCCTGAAAGCCTGGAACCCCGCGCCTCACTCATGGGGCCTTGCCCTTCATCATTGGAGCCCCGCCCCTCAAATATGGAGCCTTGCCCCTGACTGCATGGAGCCCTGCCCATCCCTCATGGATCCCCGCCCATCACTGGCTGGAGCCCTGCCCCACAAACATGGAGCCCTTTCCCTCACACATGGAGCCTTGCCCCTCTCTGGCTGGAGCCCTGCCACTAACACAAAGAGCCCCGGCCATCACTGCCCTGAGCCCCGCCCCTCACTGACTGGATCCCCACCCCTGAAAGCCTGGAACCCCGGCCTTCACTCATGGGGCCTTGCCCTTCATATTTGAAGCCCCGCCCCTCAAATATGGAGCCCTATCCCTCACTGCATGGAGCCCTGCCCATCCCACATGGAGCCCCGCCCATCACTGGCTGGAGCCCTGCCCCACACACATGGAGCCTTTTCCCTCACACATGGAGCCCTGCCCCTCTCTGGCTGCAGCCCTAACCCTAACACATGGAGCCTCGGCAATCACTGCCTAGAGCCCCACCCCTCACTGACTGGATCCCCACCCCTCACAGCCCGGAACCCCGCCCCTCACGCATGGAACCCCTTCCCTCACTCATGGAGCCCTGCCCATCCCACATGGAGCCCCGCCCATCACTGGCTGGAGCCCTGCCCCACACACATGGAGCCGCTTCCGTCACACATAGAGCACCGCCCCTCACTGCCTGAAGCCCTGCCCCTCACACATGGAGCCCCGCCTTTGTAGGTCCTTCTTTTCGGTTTTGGCCTTCAGTGGGGATCAATTTTGGCAAGCTTTGCTGCATGTGTCTGCACCTGCTGGCGTATGGCCTGCCTGCATTTTGATGGCTTTGACTTTGGGAAAGATTTTTTCTTGTTTTTTTTTTTGGTTTAACTGTTCATGCCATGTCCCTCATATCTTGCCCCCGAAGTTGTGTCTTCCTCCTTGACTATTTCCCCTGATTTTGCAGCATCTCTTAGCTTAATTTTTGCATCTTTTGGTCCTTCGCACTGCACCTCATATGATCCCGGGCCATTTTCTTAGAGTAACTAGATTTCCCAAATTTCCTTTTTTTCTCCTCCAATTGCAATTCCTTTGATGGAGTCTCCGTTCCAGTGTGCGTGTAGGTCCTTCTTTTCTGTTTGGGCCTTCAGTGGGGATGAATTTTGGCAAGCTTTGCTGCATGTGCCTGGACTTGCTGGTGTATGGCCTGCCTGCATTTTGATGGCTTTGACTTTGGAAAAATTTTTTTTTTTCGTTGTTTTGTGAAGTGTCCATGCCATGTCCCTCATATCTTGCCCCCTAAGTTGTGTCTTCCTCCTTGACTTTTTCCCCTGCTTTTGCAACATCTGTGAGCCTATTTTTTGCATGTTTTGGTCCTTTGCAATGCAGCTGATTTCCTCACAGCCTATTTTTTGAAGACATTAAAATTACTGATTTTCTGCTTTTTTCAGTTGCATTTCATTTGAACTTATCTCCTTTCCAGAGTGTTTGCAAGCCTTTCTTTTGGGATTCACAAGATTCCTTTTCCCTTCCCGAAAGGAAATTTCATTTCCTTTCGGGAAGGGAAAAGAAATCTTGTGATTTCAATGGGGACGAATCAAAGAATCATTGGTGCATTTCCCTGCCCTTGATGGCATGCCATGCCTTTTGGTGGCTTTGACTTGGGGAAAGATTTTTTTCATTTTTTGGTTGATTTCTGAAGTGTCCATGCCATGTCCTCATATCTTGCCACCTAAGTTGTGTCTTGCTCCTTGACTTTTTCTCCTGCTTTTGCAACATCTGTGAGCTTAGTTTTGGCATCTTTTGGTCCTTCGCACTGCACCTGATATTATCCCGGGCCATTTCCTTACAGTCACTAAATTTCCCAAATTGTCTTTTTTTCTCCTCCAATTACAATTCCTTTGATGGTGTCTCCGCTCCAGCCTGTTTGTAGGCCCTTATTTTCTGTTTTGGCCTTCAGTGGGGATCAGATTTGGCAAGCTTTGCTGCATGTGCCTGCACTTGCTGGCGTATGGCCTGCCTGCGTTTTGAAGGCTTTGACTTTGGGAACGATTTTTTCTTGTTTCTCTTTTTTCTTGTTTTAAATATTCATGCCATGTCCCTCATCTCTTGCCCCCTAAGTTGTGTTTTCCTCCTTGACTTTTTCCGCTGCTTTTGAAATATCTGTGAGCTTTGTTTTGGCATCATTTAGTCCTTCGCACTGCACCTGACATAATCCCGGGCCATTTTCTTACAGTCACTAAATTTACCAAATTTACATTTTTACTTTTCCTAATGCAATATTTCCGATGCTGTCTCCATCCACCGCCCCTCACTGCCTGAAGACCTGCCCCTCACACAGGGAGCCCCAGCCATGACTGCCTAGTGCCCCGCCCCGCACTGACTGGATCCCCACCCCTGAAAGCCTGGAACCCCGCGCCTCACTCATGGGGCCTTGCCCTTCATAATTGGAGCCCCGCCCCTCAAAGATGGAGCCTTGCCCCTGACTGCATGGAGCCCTGCCCATCCCTCATGGATCCCCGCCCATCACTGGCTGGAGCCCTGCCCCACAAACATGGAGCCCTTTCCCTCACACATGGAGCCTTGCCCCTCTCTGGCTGGAGCCCTGCCACTAACACAAAGAGCCCCGGCCATCACTGCCCTGAGCCCCGCCCCTCACTGACTGGATCCCCACCCCTGAAAGCCTGGAACCCCGGCCTTCACTCATGGGGCCTTGCCCTTCATATTTGAAGCCCCGCCCCTCAAATATGGAGCCCTATCCCTCACTGCATGGAGCCCTGCCCATCCCACATGGAGCCCCGCCCATCACTGGCTGGAGCCCTGCCCCACACACATGGAGCCTTTTCCCTCACACATGGAGCCCTGCCCCTCTCTGGCTGCAGCCCTAACCCTAACACATGGAGCCTCGGCAATCACTGCCTAGAGCCCCACCCCTCACTGACTGGATCCCCACCCCTCACAGCCCGGAACCCCGCCCCTCACGCATGGAACCCCTTCCCTCACTCATGGAGCCCTGCCCATCCCACATGGAGCCCCGCCCATCACTGCCTGGAGCCCTGCCCCACACACATGGAGCCGCTTCCGTCACACATAGAGCACCGCCCCTCACTGCCTGAAGCCCTGCCCCTCACACATGGAGCCCCGCCTTTGTAGGTCCTTCTTTTCGGTTTTGGCCTTCAGTGGGGATCAGTTTTGGCAAGCTTTGCTGCATGTGTCTGCACCTGCTGGCGTATGGCCTGCCTGCATTTTGATGGCTTTGACTTTGGGAAAGATTTTTTCTTGTTTTTTTTTTTGGTTTAACTGTTCATGCCATGTCCCTCATATCTTGCCCCCGAAGTTGTGTCTTCCTCCTTGACTATTTCCCCTGATTTTGCAGCATCTCTTAGCTTAATTTTTGCATCTTTTGGTCCTTCGCACTGCACCTCATATGATCCCGGGCCATTTTCTTAGAGTAACTAGATTTCCCAAATTTCCTTTTTTTCTCCTCCAATTGCAATTCCTTTGATGGAGTCTCCGTTCCAGTGTGCGTGTAGGTCCTTCTTTTCTGTTTGGGCCTTCAGTGGGGATGAATTTTGGCAAGCTTTGCTGCATGTGCCTGGACTTGCTGGTGTATGGCCTGCCTGCATTTTGATGGCTTTGACTTTGGAAAAATTTTTTTTTTTCGTTGTTTTGTGAAGTGTCCATGCCATGTCCCTCATATCTTGCCCCCTAAGTTGTGTCTTCCTCCTTGACTTTTTCCCCTGCTTTTGCAACATCTGTGAGCCTATTTTTTGCATGTTTTGGTCCTTTGCAATGCAGCTGATTTCCTCACAGCCTATTTTTTGAAGACATTAAAATTACTGATTTTCTGCTTTTTTCAATTGCATTTCATTTGAACTTATCTCCTTTCCAGAGTGTTTGCAAGCCTTTCTTTTGGGATTCACAAGATTCCTTTTCCCTTCCCGAAAGGAAATTTCATTTCCTTTCGGGAAGGGAAAAGAAATCTTGTGATTTCAATGGGGACGAATCAAAGAATCATTGGTGCATTTCCCTGCCCTTGATGGCATGCCATGCCTTTTGGTGGCTTTGACTTGGGGAAAGATTTTTTTCATTTTTTGGTTGATTTCTGAAGTGTCCATGCCATGTCCTCATATCTTGCCACCTAAGTTGTGTCTTGCTCCTTGACTTTTTCCCCTGCTTTTGCAACATCTGTGAGCTTAGTTTTGGCATCTTTTGGTCCTTCGCACTGCACCTGATATTATCCCGGGCCATTTCCTTACAGTCACTAAATTTCCCAAATTGTCTTTTTTTCTCCTCCAATTACAATTCCTTTGATGGTGTCTCCGCTCCAGCCTGTTTGTAGGCCCTTATTTTCTGTTTTGGCCTTCAGTGGGGATCAGATTTGGCAAGCTTTGCTGCATGTGCCTGCACTTGCTGGCGTATGGCCTGCCTGCATTTTGAAGGCTTTGACTTTGGGAACGATTTTTTCTTGTTTTTCTTTTTTCTTGTTTTAAATATTCATGCCATGTCCCTCATATCTTGCCCCCTAAGTTGTGTTTTCCTCCTTGACTTTTTCCGCTGCTTTTGAAATATCTGTGAGCTTTGTTTTGGCATCATTTAGTCCTTCACACTGCACCTGACATAATCCCGGGCCATTTTCTTACAGTCACTAAATTTACCAAATTTACATTTTTACTTTTCCTAATGCAATATTTCCGATGCTGTCTCCATCCACCGCCCCTCACTGCCTGAAGCCCTGCCCCTCACACAGGGAGCCCCAGCCATGACTGCCTAGTGCCCCGCCCCGCACTGACTGGATCCCCACCCCTGAAAGCCTGGAACCCCGCGCCTCACTCATGGGGCCTTGCCCTTCATAATTGGAGCCCCGCCCCTCAAAGATGGAGCCTTGCCCCTGACTGCATGGAGCCCTGCCCATCCCTCATGGATCCCCGCCCATCACTGGCTGGAGCCCTGCCCCACAAACATGGAGCCCTTTCCCTCACACATGGAGCCTTGCCCCTCTCTGGCTGGAGCCCTGCCACTAACACAAAGAGCCCCGGCCATCACTGCCCTGAGCCCCGCCCCTCACTGACTGGATCCCCACCCCTGAAAGCCTGGAACCCCGGCCTTCACTCATGGGGCCTTGCCCTTCATAGTTGAAGCCCCGCCCCTCAAATATGGAGCCCTATCCCTCACTGCATGGAGCCCTGCCCATCCCACATGGAGCCCCGCCCATCACTGGCTGGAGCCCTGCCCCACACACATGGAGCCTTTTCCCTCACACATGGAGCCCTGCCCCTCTCTGGCTGCAGCCCTAACCCTAACACATGGAGCCTCGGCAATCACTGCCTAGAGCCCCACCCCTCACTGACTGGATCCCCACCCCTCACAGCCCGGAACCCCGCCCCTCACGCATGGAACCCCTTCCCTCACTCATGGAGCCCTGCCCATCCCACATGGAGCCCCGCCCATCACTGGCTGGAGCCCTGCCCCACACACATGGAGCCACTTCCGTCACACATAGAGCACCGCCCCTCACTGCCTGAAGCCCTGCCCCTCACACATGGAGCCCCGCCTTTGTAGGTCCTTCTTTTCGGTTTTGGCCTTCAGTGGGGATCAATTTTGGCAAGCTTTGCTGCATGTGTCTGCACCTGCTGGCGTATGGCCTGCCTGCATTTTGATGGCTTTGACTTTGGGAAAGATTTTTTCTTGTTTTTTTTTTTGGTTTAACTGTTCATGCCATGTCCCTCATATCTTGCCTCGTAAGTTGTGTCTTCCTCCTTGACTATTTCCCCTGATTTTGCAACATCTCTTAGCTTAATTTTTGCAGCTTTTGGTCCTTCGCACTGCACCTCATATAATCCTGGGCCATTTTCTTAGAGTAACTAGATTTCCCAAATTTCCTTTTTTTCTCCTCCAATTGCAATTCCTTTGATGGAGTCTCCGTTCCAGTGTGTTTGTAGGTCCCTCTTTTCTGTTTGGGCCTTCAGTGGGGATGAATTTTGGCAAGCTTTGCTGCATGTGCCTGGACTTGCTGGTGTATGGCCTGCCTGCATTTTGATGGCTTTGACTTTGGAAAAATTTTTTTTTTTCGTTGTTTTGTGAAGTGTCCATGCCATGTCCCTCATATCTTGCCCCCTAAGTTGTGTCTTCCTCCTTGACTTTTTCCCCTGCTTTTGCAACATCTGTGAGCCTATTTTTTGCATGTTTTGGTCCTTTGCAATGCAGCTGATATCCTCACAGCCTATTTTTGGAAGACATTAAAATTACTGATTTTCTGCTTTTTTCAATTGCATTTCATTTGAACTTATCTCCTTTCCAGAGTGTTTGCAAGCCTTTCTTTTGGGATTCACAAGATTCCTTTTCCCTTCCCGAAAGGAAATTTCATTTCCTTTCGGGAAGGGAAAAGAAATCTTGTGATTTCAATGGGGACGAATCGAAGAATCATTGGTGCATTTCCCTGCCCTTGATGGCATGCCATGCCTTTTGGTGGCTTTGACTTGGGGAAAGATTTTTTTCATTTTTTGGTTGATTTCTGAAGTGTCCATGCCATGTCCTCATATCTTGCCACCTAAGTTGTGTCTTCCTCCTTGACTTTTTCCCCTGCTTTTGCAACATCTGTGAGCTTAGTTTTTGCATCTTTTGGTCCTTCGCACTGCACCTGATATTATCCCGGGCCATTTTCTTACAGTCACTAAATTTCCCAAATTTTCTTTTTTTCTCCTCCAATTACAATTCCTTTGATGGAGTCTCCGCTCCAGCCTGTTTGTAGGCCCTTATTTTCTGTTTTGGCCTTCAGTGGGGATCAGATTTGGCAAGCTTTGCTGCATGTGCCTGGACTTGCTGGCGTATGGCCTGCCTGCATTTTGAAGGCTTTGACTTTGGGAACGATTTTTTCTTGTTTTTCTTTTTTCTTGTTTTAAATATTCATGCCATGTCCCTCATATCTTGCCCCCTAAGTTGTGTTTTCCTCCTTGACTTTTTCCGCTGCTTTTGAAATATCTGTGAGCTTTGTTTTGGCATCATTTAGTCCTTCGCACTGCACCTGACATCATCCCGGGCCATTTTCTTACAGTCACTAAATTTACCAAATTTACATTTTTACTTTTCCTAATGCAATATTTCCGATGCTGTCTCCATCCACCGCCCCTCACTGCCTGAAGCCCTGCCCCTCACACAGGGAGCCCCAGCCATGACTGCCTAGTGCCCCGCCCCGCACTGACTGGATCCCCACCCCTGAAAGCCTGGAACCCCGCGCCTCACTCATGGGGCCTTGCCCTTCATCATTGGAGCCCCGCCCCTCAAAGATGGAGCCTTGCCCCTGACTGCATGGAGCCCTGCCCATCCCTCATGGATCCCCGCCCATCACTGGCTGGAGCCCGGCCCCACAAACATGGAGCCCTTTCCCTCACACATGGAGCCTTGCCCCTCTCTGGCTGGAGCCCTGCCACTAACACAAAGAGCCCCGGCCATCACTGCCCTGAGCCCCGCCCCTCACTGACTGGATCCCCACCCCTGAAATCCTGGAACCCCGCGCCTCACTCATGGGGCCTTGCCCTTCATATTTGAAGCCCCGCCCCTCAAATATGGAGCCCTATCCCTCACTGCATGGAGCCCTGCCCATCCCACATGGAGCCCCGCCCATCACTGGCTGGAGCCCTGCCCCACACACATGGAGCCTTTTCCCTCACACATGGAGCCCTGCCCCTCTCTGGCTGCAGCCCTAACCCTAACACATGGAGCCTCGGCAATCACTGCCTAGAGCCCCACCCCTCACTGACTGGATCCCCACCCCTCACAGCCCGGAACCCCGCCCCTCACGCATGGAACCCCTTCCCTCACTCATGGAGCCCTGCCCATCCCACATGGAGCCCCGCCCATCACTGCCTGGAGCCCTGCCCCACACACATGGAGCCGCTTCCGTCACACATAGAGCACCGCCCCTCACTGCCTGAAGCCCTGCCCCTCACACATGGAGCCCCGCCTTTGTAGGTCCTTCTTTTCGGTTTTGGCCTTCAGTGGGGATCAATTTTGGCAAGCTTTGCTGCATGTGTCTGCACTTGCTGGCGTATGGCCTGCCTGCATTTTGATGGCTTTGACTTTGGGAAAGATTTTTTCTTGTTTTTTTTTTTTTGTTTAACTGTTCATGCCATGTCCCTCATATCTTGCCCCGTAAGTTGTGTCTTCCTCCTTGACTATTTCCCCTGATTTTGCAACATCTCTTAGCTTAATTTTTGCATCTTTTGGTCCTTCGCACTGCACCTCATATAATCCCGGGCCATTTTCTTAGAGTAACTAGATTTCCCAAATTTCCTTTTTTTCTCCTCCAATTGCAATTCCTTTGATGGAGTCTCCGTTCAAGTGTGCGTGTAGGTCCTTCTTTTCTTTTTGGGCCTTCAGTGGGGATGAATTTTGGCAAGCTTTGCTGCATGTGCCTGGACTTGCTGGTGTATGGCCTGCCTGCATTTTGATGGCTTTGACTTTGGAAAAATTTTTTTTTTCGTTGTTTTGTGAAGTGTCCATGCCATGTCCCTCATATCTTGCACCCTAAGTTGTGTCTTCCTCCTTGACTTTTTCCCCTGCTTTTGCAACATCTGTGAGCCTATTTTTTGCATGTTTTGGTCCTTTGCAATGCAGCTGATTTCCTCACAGCCTATTTTTTGAAGACATTAAAATTACTGATTTTCTGCTTTTTTCAATTGCATTTCATTTGAACTTATCTCCTTTCCAGAGTGTTTGCAAGCCTTTCTTTTGGGATTCACAAGATTCCTTTTCCCTTCTCGAAAGGAAATTTTATTTCCCTTCGGGAAGGGAAAAGAAATCTTGTGATTTCAATGGGGACGAATCAAAGAATCATTGGTGCATTTCCCTGCCCTTGATGGCATGCCATGCCTTTTGGTGGCTTTGACTTGGGGAAAGATTTTTTTCATTTTTTGGTTGATTTCTGAAGTGTCCATGCCATGTCCTCATATCTTGCCACCTAAGTTGTGTTTTCCTCCTTGACTTTTTCCGCTGCTTTTGAAATATCTGTGAGCTTTGTTTTGGCATCATTTAGTCCTTCGCACTGCACCTGACATAATCCCGGGCCATTTTCTTACAGTCACTAAATTTACCAAATTTACATTTTTACTTTTCCTAATGCAATATTTCCGATGCTGTCTCCATCCACCGCCCCTCACTGCCTGAAGCCCTGCCCCTCACACAGGGAGCCCCAGCCATGACTGCCTAGTGCCCCGCCCCGCACTGACTGGATCCCCACCCCTGAAAGCCTGGAACCCCGCGCCTCACTCATGGGGCCTTGCCCTTCATCATTGGAGCCCCGCCCCTCAAAGATGGAGCCTTGCCCCTGACTGCATGGAGCCCTGCCCATCCCTCATGGATCCCCGCCCATCACTGGCTGGAGCCCGGCCCCACAAACATGGAGCCCTTTCCCTCACACATGGAGCCTTGCCCCTCTCTGGCTGGAGCCCTGCCACTAACACAAAGAGCCCCGGCCATCACTGCCCTGAGCCCCGCCCCTCACTGACTGGATCCCCACCCCTGAAATCCTGGAACCCCGCGCCTCACTCATGGGGCCTTGCCCTTCATATTTGAAGCCCCGCCCCTCAAATATGGAGCCCTATCCCTCACTGCATGGAGCCCTGCCCATCCCACATGGAGCCCCGCCCATCACTGGCTGGAGCCCTGCCCCACACACATGGAGCCTTTTCCCTCACACATGGAGCCCTGCCCCTCTCTGGCTGCAGCCCTAACCCTAACACATGGAGCCTCGGCAATCACTGCCTAGAGCCCCACCCCTCACTGACTGGATCCCCACCCCTCACAGCCCGGAACCCCGCCCCTCACGCATGGAACCCCTTCCCTCACTCATGGAGCCCTGCCCATCCCACATGGAGCCCCGCCCATCACTGGCTGGAGCCCTGCCCCACACACATGGAGCCGCTTCCGTCACACATAGAGCACCGCCCCTCACTGCCTGAAGCCCTGCCCCTCACACATGGAGCCCCGCCTTTGTAGGTCCTTCTTTTCGGTTTTGGCCTTCAGTGGGGATCAATTTTGGCAAGCTTTGCTGCATGTGTCTGCACTTGCTGGCGTATGGCCTGCCTGCATTTTGATGGCTTTGACTTTGGGAAAGATTTTTTCTTGTTTTTTTTTTTTTGTTTAACTGTTCATGCCATGTCCCTCATATCTTGCCCCGTAAGTTGTGTCTTCCTCCTTGACTATTTCCCCTGATTTTGCAACATCTCTTAGCTTAATTTTTGCATCTTTTGGTCCTTCGCACTGCACCTCATATAATCCCGGGCCATTTTCTTAGAGTAACTAGATTTCCCAAATTTCCTTTTTTTCTCCTCCAATTGCAATTCCTTTGATGGAGTCTCCGTTCCAGTGTGCGTGTAGGTCCTTCTTTTCTTTTTGGGCCTTCAGTGGGGATGAATTTTGGCAAGCTTTGCTGCATGTGCCTGGACTTGCTGGTGTATGGCCTGCCTGCATTTTGATGGCTTTGACTTTGGAAAAATTTTTTTTTTCATTGTTTTGTGAAGTGTCCATGCCATGTCCCTCATATCTTGCCCCCTAAGTTGTGTCTTCCTCCTTGACTTTTTCCCCTGCTTTTGCAACATCTGTGAGCCTATTTTTTGCATGTTTTGGTCCTTTGCAATGCAGCTGATTTCCTCACAGCCTATTTTTTGAAGACATTAAAATTACTGATTTTCTGCTTTTTTCAATTTCATTTCATTTGAACTTATCTCCTTTCCAGAGTGTTTGCAAGCCTTTCTTTTGGGATTCACAAGATTCCTTTTCCCTTCCCGAAAGGAAATTTCATTTCCTTTCGGGAAGGGAAAAGAAATCTTGTGATTTCAATGGGGACGAATCGAAGAATCATTGGTGCATTTCCCTGCCCTTGATGGCATGCCATGCCTTTTGGTGGCTTTGACTTGGGGAAAGATTTTTTTCATTTTTTGGTTGATTTCTGAAGTGTCCATGCCATGTCCTCATATCTTGCCACCTAAGTTGTGTCTTCCTCCTTGACTTTTTCCCCTGCTTTTGCAACATCTGTGAGCTTAGTTTTGGCATCTTTTGGTCCTTCGCACTGCACCTGATATTATCCCGGGCCATTTCCTTACAGTCACTATATTTCCCAAATTGTCTTTTTTTCTCCTCCAATTACAATTCCTTTGATGGTGTCTCCGCTCCAGCCTGTTTGTAGGCCCTTATTTTCTGTTTTGGCCTTCAGTGGGGATCAGATTTGGCAAGCTTTGCTGCATGTGCCTGCACTTGCTGGCGTATGGCCTGCCTGCGTTTTGAAGGCTTTGACTTTGGGAACGATTTTTTCTTGTTTTTCTTTTTTCTTGTTTTAAATATTCATGCCATGTCCCTCATATCTTGCCCCCTAAGTTGTGTTTTCCTCCTTGACTTTTTCCGCTGCTTTTGAAATATCTGTGAGCTTTGTTTTGGCATCATTTAGTCCTTCGCACTGCACCTGACATCATCCCGGGCCATTTTCTTACAGTCACTAAATTTACCAAATTTACATTTTTACTTTTCCTAATGCAATATTTCCGATGCTGTCTCCATCCACCGCCCCTCACTGCCTGAAGCCCTGCCCCTCACACAGGGAGCCCCAGCCATGACTGCCTAGTGCCCCGCCCCGCACTGACTGGATCCCCACCCCTGAAAGCCTGGAACCCCACGCCTCACTCATGGGGCCTTGCCCTTCATAATTGGAGCCCCGCCCCTCAAAGATGGAGCCTTGCCCCTGACTGCATGGAGCCCTGCCCATCCCTCATGGATCCCCGCCCATCACTGGCTGGAGCCCTGCCCCACAAACATGGAGCCCTTTCCCTCACACATGGAGCCTTGCCCCTCTCTGGCTGGAGCCCTGCCACTAACACAAAGAGCCCCGGCCATCACTGCCCTGAGCCCCGCCCCTCACTGACTGGATCCCCACCCCTGAAATCCTGGAACCCCGGCCTTCACTCATGGGGCCTTGCCCTTCATAGTTGAAGCCCCGCCCCTCAAATATGGAGCCCTATCCCTCACTGCATGGAGCCCTGCCCATCCCTCATGGAGCCCCGCCCATCACTGGCTGGAGCCCTGCCCCACACACATGGAGCCTTTTCCCTCACACATGGAGCCCTGCCCCTCTCTGGCTGCAGCCCTAACCCTAACACATGGAGCCTCGGCAATCACTGCCTAGAGCCCCACCCCTCACTGACTGGATCCCCACCCCTCACAGCCCGGAACCCCGCCCCTCACGCATGGAATCCCTTCCCTCACTCATGGAGCCCTGCCCATCCCACATGGAGCCCCGCCCATCACTGGCTGGAGCCCTGCCGCACACACATGGAGCCGCTTCCGTCACACATAGAGCACCGCCCCTCACTGCCTGAAGCCCTGCCCCTCACACATGGAGCCCCGCCTTTGTAGGTCCTTCTTTTCGGTTTTGGCCTTCAGTGGGGATCAATTTTGGCAAGCTTTGCTGCATGTGTCTGCACTTGCTGGCGTATGGCCTGCCTGCATTTTGATGGCTTTGACTTTGGGAAAGATTTTTTCTTGTTTTTTTTTTTTTGTTTAACTGTTCATGCCATGTCCCTCATATCTTGCCCCGTTAGTTGTGTCTTCCTCCTTGACTATTTCCCCTGATTTTGCAACATCTCTTAGCTTAATTTTTGCATCTTTTGGTCCTTCGCACTGCACCTCATATAATCCCGGGCCATTTTCTTAGAGTAACTAGATTTCCCAAATTTCCTTTTTTTCTCCTCCAATTGCAATTCCTTTGATGGAGTCTCCGTTCCAGTGTGCGTGTAGGTCCTTCTTTTCTGTTTGGGCCTTCAGTGGGGATGAATTTTGGCAAGCTTTGCTGCATGTGCCTGGACTTGCTGGTGTATGGCCTGCCTGCATTTTGATGGCTTTGACTTTGGAAAAATTTTTTTTTTCGTTGTTTTGTGAAGTGTCCATGCCATGTCCCTCATATCTTGCCCCCTAAGTTGTGTCTTCCTCCTTGACTTTTTCCCCTGCTTTTGCAACATCTGTGAGCCTATTTTTTGCATGTTTTGGTCCTTTGCAATGCAGCTGATTTCCTCACAGCCTATTTTTTGAAGACATTAAAATTACTGATTTTCTGCTTTTTTCAATTGCATTTCATTTGAACTTATCTCCTTTCCAGAGTGTTTGCAAGCCTTTCTTTTGGGATTCACAAGATTCCTTTTCCCTTCCCGAAAGGAAATTTCATTTCCTTTCGGGAAGGGAAAAGAAATCTTGTGATTTCAATGGGGACGAATCAAAGAATCATTGGTGCATTTCCCTGCCCTTGATGGCATGCCATGCCTTTTGGTGGCTTTGACTTGGGGAAAGATTTTTTTCATTTTTTGGTTGATTTCTGAAGTGTCCATGCCATGTCCTCATATCTTGCCACCTAAGTTGTTTTTACCTCCTTGACTTTTTCCGCTGCTTTTTAAATATCTGTGAGCTTTGTTTTGGCATCATTTAGTCCTTCGCACTGCACCTGACATAATCCCGGGCCATTTTCTTACAGTCACTAAATTTACCAAATTTACATTTTTACTTTTCCTAATGCAATATTTCCGATGCTGTCTCCATCCACCGCCCCTCACTGCCTGAAGCCCTGCCCCTCACACAGGGAGCCCCAGCCATGACTGCCTAGTGCCCCGCCCCGCACTGACTGGATCCCCACCCCTGAAAGCCTGGAACCCCGCGCCTCACTCATGGGGCCTTGCCCTTCATCATTGGAGCCCCGCCCCTCAAAGATGGAGCCTTGCCCCTGACTGCATGGAGCCCTGCCCATCCCTCATGGATCCCCGCCCATCACTGGCTGGAGCCCTGCCCCACAAACATGGAGCCCTTTCCCTCACACATGGAGCCTTGCCCCTCTCTGGCTGGAGCCCTGCCACTAACACAAAGAGCCCCGGCCATCACTGCCCTGAGCCCCGCCCCTCACTGACTGGATCCCCACCCCTGAAAGCCTGGAACCCCGGCCTTCACTCATGGGGCCTTGCCCTTCATAGTTGAAGCCCCGCCCCTCAAATATGGAGCCCTATCCCTCACTGCATGGAGCCCTGCCCATCCCACATGGAGCCCCGCCCATCACTGGCTGGAGCCCTGCCCCACACACATGGAGCCTTTTCCCTCACACATGGAGCCCTGCCCCTCTCTGGCTGCAGCCCTAACCCTAACACATGGAGCCTCGGCAATCACTGCCTAGAGCCCCACCCCTCACTGACTGGATCCCCACCCCTCACAGCCCGGAACCCCGCCCCTCACGCATGGAACCCCTTCCCTCACTCATGGAGCCCTGCCCATCCCACATGGAGCCCCGCCCATCACTGCCTGGAGCCCTGCCCCACACACATGGAGCCGCTTCCGTCACACATAGAGCACCGCCCCTCACTGCCTGAAGCCCTGCCCCTCACACATGGAGCCCCACCTTTGTAGGTCCTTCTTTTCGGTTTTGGCCTTCAGTGGGGATCAATTTTGGCAAGCTTTGCCGCATGTGTCTGCACTTGCTGGCGTATGGCCTGCCTGCATTTTGATGGCTTTGACTTTGGGAAAGATTTTTTCCTGTTTTTTTTTTTTTGTTTAACTGTTCATGCCATGTCCCTCATATCTTGCCCCGTAAGTTGTGTCTTCCTCCTTGACTATATTCCCTGATTTTGCAACATCTCTTAGCTTAATTTTTGCATCTTTTGGTCCTTCGCACTGCACCTCATATAATCCCGGGCCATTTTCTTAGAGTAACTAGATTTCCCAAATTTCCTTTTTTTCTCCTCCAATTGCAATTCCTCTGATGGAGTCTCCGTTCCAGTGTGCGTGTAGGTCCTTCTTTTCTTTTTGGGCCTTCAGTGGGGATGAATTTTGGCAAGCTTTGCTGCATGTGCCTGGACTTGCTGGTGTATGGCCTGCCTGCATTTTGATGGCTTTGACTTTGGAAAAATTTTTTTTTTCGTTGTTTTGTGAAGTGTCCATGCCATGTCCCTCATATCTTGCCCCCTAAGTTGTGTCTTCCTCCTTGACTTTTTCCCCTGCTTTTGCAACATCTGTGAGCCTATTTTTTGCATGTTTTGGTCCTTTGCAATGCAGCTGATTTCCTCACAGCCTATTTTTTGAAGACATTAAAATTACTGATTTTCTGCTTTTTTCAATTGCATTTCATTTGAACTTATCTCCTTTCCAGAGTGTTTGCAAGCCTTTCTTTTGGGATTCACAAGATTCCTTTTCCCTTCCCGAAAGGAAATTTCATTTCCTTTCGGGAAGGGAAAAGAAATCTTGTGATTTCAATGGGGACGAATCAAAGAATCATTGGTGCATTTCCCTGCCCTTGATGGCATGCCATGCCTTTTGGTGGCTTTGACTTGGGGAAAGATTTTTTTCATTTTTTGGTTGATTTCTGAAGTGTCCATGCCATGTCCTCATATCTTGCCACCTAAGTTGTGTCTTCCTCCTTGACTTTTTCCCCTGCTTTTGCAACATCTGTGAGCTTAGTTTTGGCATCTTTTGGTCCTTCGCACTGCACCTGATATTATCCCGGGCCATTTCCTTACAGTCACTAAATTTCCCAAATTGTCTTTTTTTCTCCTCCAATTACAATTCCTTTGATGGTGTCTCCGCTCCAGCCTGTTTGTAGGCCCTTATTTTCTGTTTTGGCCTTCAGTGGGGATCAGATTTGGCAAGCTTTGCTGCATGTGCCTGCACTTGCTGGCGTATGGCCTGCCTGCATTTTGAAGGCTTTGTCTTTGGGAACGATTTTTTCTTGTTTATCTTTTTTCTTGTTTTCAATATTCATGCCATGTCCCTCATATCTTGCCCCCTAAGTTGTGTTTTCCTCCTTGACTTTTTCCGCTGCTTTTGAAATATCTGTGAGCTTTGTTTTGGCATCATTTAGTCCTTCGCACTGCACCTCATATGATCCCGGGCCATTTTCTTAGAGTAACTAGATTTACCAAATTTCCTTTTTTTCTCCTCCAATTGCAATTCCTTTGATGGAGTCTCCGTTCCAGTGTGCGTTTAGGTCCTTCTTTTCTGTTTGGGCCTTCAGTGGGGATGAATTTTGGCAAGCTTTGCTGCATGTGCCTGGACTTGCTGGTGTATGGCCTGCCTGCATTTTGATGGCTTTGACTTTGGAAAAATTTTTTTTTTTTCGTTGTTTTGTGAAGTGTCCATGCCATGTCCCTCATATCTTGCCCCCTAAGTTGTGTCTTCCTCCTTGACTTTTTCCCCTGCTTTTGCAACATCTGTGAGCCTATTTTTTGCATGTTTTGGTCCTTTGCAATGCAGCTGATTTCCTCACAGCCTATTTTTTGAAGACATTAAAATTACTGATTTTCTGCTTTTTTCAATTGCATTTCATTTGAACTTATCTCCTTTCCAGAGTGTTTGCAAGCCTTTCTTTTGGGATTCACAAGATTCCTTTTCCCTTCCCTAAAGGAAATTTCATTTCCTTTCGGGAAGGGAAAAGAAATCTTGTGATTTCAATGGGGACGAATCAAAGAATCATTGGTGCATTTCCCTGCCCTTGATGGCATGCCATGCCTTTTGGTGGCTTTGACTTGGGGAAAGATTTTTTTCATTTTTTGGTTGATTTCTGAAGTGTCCATGCCATGTCCTCATATCTTGCCACCTAAGTTGAGTCTTCCTCCTTGACTTTTTCCCCTGCTTTTGCAACATCTGTGAGCTTAGTTTTGGCATCTTTTGGTCCTTCGCACTGCACCTGATATTATCCCGGGCCATTTCCTTACAGTCACTAAATTTCCCAAATTGTCTTTTTTTCTCCTCCAATTACAATTCCTTTGATGGTGTCTCCGCTCCAGCCTGTTTGTAGGCCCTTATTTTCTGTTTTGGCCTTCAGTGGGGATCAGATTTGGCAAGCTTTGCTGCATGTGCCTGCACTTGCTGGCGTATGGCCTGCCTGCGTTTTGAAGGCTTTGACTTTGGGAACGATTTTTTCTTGTTTTTCTTTTTTCTTGTTTTAAATATTCATGCCATGTCCCTCATATCTTGCCCCCTAAGTTGTGTTTTCCTCCTTGACTTTTTCCGCTGCTTTTGAAATATCTGTGAGCTTTGTTTTGGCATCATTTAGTCCTTCGCACTGCACCTGACATAATCCCGGGCCATTTTCTTACAGTCACTAAATTTACCAAATTTACATTTTTACTTTTCCTAATGCAATATTTCCGATGCTGTCTCCATCCACCGCCCCTCACTGCCTGAAGCCCTGCCCCTCACACAGGGAGCCCCAGCCATGACTGCCTAGTGCCCCGCCCCGCACTGACTGGATCCCCACCCCTGAAAGCCTGGAACCCCGCGCCTCACTCATGGGGCCTTGCCCTTCATCATTGGAGCCCCGCCCCTCAAAGATGGAGCCTTGCCCCTGACTGCATGGAGCCCTGCCCATCCCTCATGGATCCCCGCCCATCACTGGCTGGAGCCCTGCCCCACAAACATGGAGCCCTTTCCCTCACACATGGAGCCTTGCCCCTCTCTGGCTGGAGCCCTGCCACTAACACAAAGAGCCCCGGCCATCACTGCCCTGAGCCCCGCCCCTCACTGACTGGATCCCCACCCCTGAAAGCCTGGAACCCCGCGCCTCACTCATGGGGCCTTGCCCTTCATATTTGAAGCCCCGCCCCTCAAATATGGAGCCCTATCCCTCACTGCATGGAGCCCTGCCCATCCCACATGGAGCCCCGCCCATCACTGGCTGGAGCCCTGCCCCACACACATGGAGCCTTTTCCCTCACACATGGAGCCCTGCCCCTCTCTGGCTGCAGCCCTAACCCTAACACATGGAGCCTCGGCAATCACTGCCTAGAGCCCCACCCCTCACTGACTGGATCCCCACCCCTCACAGCCCGGAACCCCGCCCCTCACGCATGGAATCCCTTCCCTCACTCATGGAGCCCTGCCCATCCCACATGGAGCCCCGCCCATCACTGGCTGGAGCCCTGCCCCACACACATGGAGCCGCTTCCGTCACACATAGAGCACCGCCCCTCACTGCCTGAAGCCCTGCCCCTCACACATGGAGCCCCGCCTTTGTAGGTCCTTCTTTTCGGTTTTGGCCTTCAGTGGGGATCAATTTTGGCAAGCTTTGCTGCATGTGTCTGCACTTGCTGGCGTATGGCCTGCCTGCATTTTGATGGCTTTGACTTTGGGAAAGATTTTTTCTTGTTTTTTTTTTTTTGTTTAACTGTTCATGCCATGTCCCTCATATCTTGCCCCGTAAGTTGTGTCTTCCTCCTTGACTATTTCCCCTGATTTTGCAACATCTCTTAGCTTAATTTTTGCATCTTTTGGTCCTTCGCACTGCACCTCATATAATCCCGGGCCATTTTCTTAGAGTAACTAGATTTCCCAAATTTCCTTTTTTTCTCCTCCAATTGCAATTCCTTTGATGGAGTCTCCGTTCCAGTGTGCGTGTAGGTCCTTCTTTTCTGTTTGGGCCTTCAGTGGGGATGAATTTTGGCAAGCTTTGCTGCATGTGCCTGGACTTGCTGGTGTATGGCCTGCCTGCATTTTGATGGCTTTGACTTTGGAAAAATTTTTTTTTTCGTTGTTTTGTGAAGTGTCCATGCCATGTCCCTCATATCTTGCCCCCTAAGTTGTGTCTTCCTCCTTGACTTTTTCCCCTGCTTTTGCAACATCTGTGAGCCTATTTTTTGCATGTTTTGGTCCTTTGCAATGCAGCTGATTTCCTCACAGCCTATTTTTTGAAGACATTAAAATTACTGATTTTCTGCTTTTTTCAATTGCATTTCATTTGAACTTATCTCCTTTCCAGAGTGTTTGCAAGCCTTTCTTTTGGGATTCACAAGATTCCTTTTCCCTTCCCGAAAGGAAATTTCATTTCCTTTCGGGAAGGGAAAAGAAATCTTGTGATTTCAATGGGGACGAATCAAAGAATCATTGGTGCATTTCCCTGCCCTTGATGGCATGCCATGCCTTTTGGTGGCTTTGACTTGGGGAAAGATTTTTTTCATTTTTTGGTTGATTTCTGAAGTGTCCATGCCATGTCCTCATATCTTGCCACCTAAGTTGTTTTTACCTCCTTGACTTTTTCCGCTGCTTTTGAAATATCTGTGAGCTTTGTTTTGGCATCATTTAGTCCTTCGCACTGCACCTGACATAATCCCGGGCCATTTTCTTACAGTCACTAAATTTACCAAATTTACATTTTTACTTTTCCTAATGCAATATTTCCGATGCTGTCTCCATCCACCGCCCCTCACTGCCTGAAGCCCTGCCCCTCACACAGGGAGCCCCAGCCATGACTGCCTAGTGCCCCGCCCCGCACTGACTGGATCCCCACCCCTGAAAGCCTGGAACCCCGCGCCTCACTCATGGGGCCTTGCCCTTCATAATTGGAGCCCCGCCCCTCAAAGATGGAGCCTTGCCCCTGACTGCATGGAGCCCTGCCCATCCCTCATGGATCCCCGCCCATCACTGGCTGGAGCCCTGCCCCACAAACATGGAGCCCTTTCCCTCACACATGGAGCCTTGCCCCTCTCTGGCTGGAGCCCTGCCACTAACACAAAGAGCCCCGGCCATCACTGCCCTGAGCCCCGCCCCTCACTGACTGGATCCCCACCCCTGAAAGCCTGGAACCCCGGCCTTCACTCATGGGGCCTTGCCCTTCATAGTTGAAGCCCCGCCCCTCAAATATGGAGCCCTATCCCTCACTGCATGGAGCCCTGCCCATCCCACATGGAGCCCCGCCCATCACTGGCTGGAGCCCTGCCCCACACACATGGAGCCTTTTCCCTCACACATGGAGCCCTGCCCCTCTCTGGCTGCAGCCCTAACCCTAACACATGGAGCCTCGGCAATCACTGCCTAGAGCCCCACCCCTCACTGACTGGATCCCAACCCCTCACAGCCCGGAACCCCGCCCCTCACGCATGGAACCCCTTCCCTCACTCATGGAGCCCTGCCCATCCCACATGGAGCCCCGCCCATCACTGCCTGGAGCCCTGCCCCACACACATGGAGCCGCTTCCGTCACACATAGAGCACCGCCCCTCACTGCCTGAAGCCCTGCCCCTCACACATGGAGCCCAACCTTTGTAGGTCCTTCTTTTCGGTTTTGGCCTTCAGTGGGGATCAATTTTGGCAAGCTTTGCCGCATGTGTCTGCACTTGCTGGTGTATGGCCTGCCTGCATTTTGATGGCTTTGACTTTGGGAAAGATTTTTTCCTGTTTTTTTTTTTTTGTTTAACTGTTCATGCCATGTCCCTCATATCTTGCCCCGTAAGTTGTGTCTTCCTCCTTGACTATATTCCCTGATTTTGCAACATCTCTTAGCTTAATTTTTGCATCTTTTGGTCCTTCGCACTGCACCTCATATAATCCCGGGCCATTTTCTTAGAGTAACTAGATTTCCCAAATTTCCTTTTTTTCTCCTCCAATTGCAATTCCTCTGATGGAGTCTCCGTTCCAGTGTGCGTGTAGGTCCTTCTTTTCTTTTTGGGCCTTCAGTGGGGATGAATTTTGGCAAGCTTTGCTGCATGTGCCTGGACTTGCTGGTGTATGGCCTGCCTGCATTTTGATGGCTTTGACTTTGGAAAAATTTTTTTTTTCGTTGTTTTGTGAAGTGTCCATGCCATGTCCCTCATATCTTGCCCCCTAAGTTGTGTCTTCCTCCTTGACTTTTTCCCCTGCTTTTGCAACATCTGTGAGCCTATTTTTTGCATGTTTTGGTCCTTTGCAATGCAGCTGATTTCCTCACAGCCTATTTTTTGAAGACATTAAAATTACTGATTTTCTGCTTTTTTCAATTGCATTTCATTTGAACTTATCTCCTTTCCAGAGTGTTTGCAAGCCTTTCTTTTGGGATTCACAAGATTCCTTTTCCCTTCCCGAAAGGAAATTTCATTTCCTTTCGGGAAGGGAAAAGAAATCTTGTGATTTCAATGGGGACGAATCAAAGAATCATTGGTGCATTTCCCTGCCCTTGATGGCATGCCATGCCTTTTGGTGGCTTTGACTTGGGGAAAGATTTTTTTCATTTTTTGGTTGATTTCTGAAGTGTCCATGCCATGTCCTCATATCTTGCCACCTAAGTTGTGTCTTCCTCCTTGACTTTTTCCCCTGCTTTTGCAACATCTGTGAGCTTAGTTTTGGCATCTTTTGGTCCTTCGCACTGCACCTGATATTATCCCGGGCCATTTCCTTACAGTCACTAAATTTCCCAAATTGTCTTTTTTTCTCCTCCAATTACAATTCCTTTGATGGTGTCTCCGCTCCAGCCTGTTTGTAGGCCCTTATTTTCTGTTTTGGCCTTCAGTGGGGATCAGATTTGGCAAGCTTTGCTGCATGTGCCTGCACTTGCTGGCGTATGGCCTGCCTGCATTTTGAAGGCTTTGTCTTTGGGAACGATTTTTTCTTGTTTATCTTTTTTCTTGTTTTCAATATTCATGCCATGTCCCTCATATCTTGCCCCCTAAGTTGTGTTTTCCTCCTTGACTTTTTCCGCTGCTTTTGAAATATCTGTGAGCTTTGTTTTGGCATCATTTAGTCCTTCGCACTGCACCTGACATAATCCCGGGCCATTTTCTTACAGTCACTAAATTTACCAAATTTACATTTTTACTTTTCCTAATGCAATATTTCCGATGCTGTCTCCATCCACCGCCCCTCACTGCCTGAAGCCCTGCCCCTCACACAGGGAGCCCCAGCCATGACTGCCTAGTGCCCCGCCCCGCACTGACTGGATCCCCACCCCTGAAAGCCTGGAACCCCGCGCCTCACTCATGGGGCCTTGCCCTTCATCATTGGAGCCCCGCCCCTCAAATATGGAGCCTTGCCCCTGACTGCATGGAGCCCTGCCCATCCCTCATGGATCCCCGCCCATCACTGGCTGGAGCCCTGCCCCACAAACATGGAGCCCTTTCCCTCACACATGGAGCCTTGCCCCTCTCTGGCTGGAGCCCTGCCACTAACACAAAGAGCCCCGGCCATCACTGCCCTGAGCCCCGCCCCTCACTGACTGGATCCCCACCCCTGAAAGCCTGGAACCCCGGCCTTCACTCATGGGGCCTTGCCCTTCATAGTTGAAGCCCCGCCCCTCAAATATGGAGCCCTATCCCTCACTGCATGGAGCCCTGCCCATCCCACATGGAGCCCCGCCCATCACTGGCTGGAGCCCTGCCCCACACACATGGAGCCTTTTCCCTCACACATGGAGCCCTGCCCCTCTCTGGCTGCAGCCCTAACCCTAACACATGGAGCCTCGGCAATCACTGCCTAGAGCCCCACCCCTCACTGACTGGATCCCCACCCCTCACAGCCCGGAACCCCGCCCCTCACGCATGGAACCCCTTCCCTCACTCATGGAGCCCTGCCCATCCCACATGGAGCCCCGCCCATCACTGGCTGGAGCCCTGCCCCACACACATGGAGCCGCTTCCGTCACACATAGAGCACCGCCCCTCACTGCCTGAAGCCCTGCCCCTCACACATGGAGCCCCGCCTTTGTAGGTCCTTCTTTTCGGTTTTGGCCTTCAGTAGGGATCAATTTTGGCAAGCTTTGCTGCATGTGTCTGCACCTGCTGGCGTATGGCCTGCCTGCATTTTGATGGCTTTGACTTTGGGAAAGATTTTTTCTTGTTTTTTTTTTTTGGTTTAACTGTTCATGCCATGTCCCTCATATCTTGCCCCCTAAGTTGTGTCTTCCTCCTTGACTATTTCCCCTGATTTTGCAGCATCTCTTAGCTTAATTTTTGCATCTTTTGGTCCTTCGCACTGCACCTCATATGATCCCGGGCCATTTTCTTAGAGTAACTAGATTTACCAAATTTCCTTTTTTTCTCCTCCAATTGCAATTCCTTTGATGGAGTCTCCGTTCCAGTGTGTTTGTAGGTCCTTCTTTTCTGTTTGGGCCTTCAGTGGGGATGAATTTTGGCAAGCTTTGCTGCATGTGCCTGGACTTGCTGGTGTATGGCCTGCCTGCATTTTGATGGCTTTGACTTTGGAAAAATTTTTTTTTTTTCGTTGTTTTGTGAAGTGTTCATGCCATGTCCCTCATATCTTGCCCCCTAAGTTGTGTCTTCCTCCTTGACTTTTTCCCCTGCTTTTGCAACATCTGTGAGCCTATTTTTTGCATGTTTTGGTCCTTTGCAATGCAGCTGATTTCCTCACAGCCTATTTTTTGAAGACATTAAAATTACTGATTTTCTGCTTTTTTCAATTGCATTTCATTTGAACTTATCTCCTTTCCAGAGTGTTTGCAAGCCTTTCTTTTGGGATTCACAAGATTCCTTTTCCCTTCCCGAAAGGAAATTTCATTTCCTTTCGGGAAGGGAAAAGAAATCTTGTGATTTCAATGGGGACGAATCAAAGAATCATTGGTGCATTTCCCTGCCCTTGATGGCATGCCATGCCTTTTGGTGGCTTTGACTTGGGGAAAGATTTTTTTCATTTTTTGGTTGATTTCTGAAGTGTCCATGCCATGTCCTCATATCTTGCCACCTAAGTTGTGTCTTCCTCCTTGACTTTTTCCCCTGCTTTTGCAACATCTGTGAGCTTAGTTTTGGCATCTTTTGGTCCTTCGCACTGCACCTGATATTATCCCGGGCCATTTCCTTACAGTCACTAAATTTCCCAAATTGTCTTTTTTTCTCCTCCAATTACAATTCCTTTGATGGTGTCTCCGCTCCAGCCTGTTTGTAGGCCCTTATTTTCTGTTTTGGCCTTCAGTGGGGATCAGATTTGGCAAGCTTTGCTGCATGTGCCTGCACTTGCTGGCGTATGGCCTGCCTGCATTTTGAAGGCTTTGACTTTGGGAAAGATTTTTTCTTGTTTTTCTTTTTTCTTGTTTTAAATATTCATGCCATGTCCCTCATATCTTGCCCCCTAAGTTGTGTTTTCCTCCTTGACTTTTTCCGCTGCTTTTGAAATATCTGTGAGCTTTGTTTTGGCATCATTTAGTCCTTCGCACTGCACCTGACATAATCCCGGGCCATTTTCTTACAGTCACTAAATTTACCAAATTTACATTTTTACTTTTCCTAATGCAATATTTCCGATGCTGTCTCCATCCACCGCCCCTCACTGCCTGAAGCCCTGCCCCTCACACAGGGAGCCCCAGCCATGACTGCCTAGTGCCCCGCCCCGCACTGACTGGATCCCCACCCCTGAAAGCCTGGAACCCCGCGCCTCACTCATGGGGCCTTGCCCTTCATCATTGGAGCCCCGCCCCTCAAAGATGGAGCCTTGCCCCTGACTGCATGGAGCCCTGCCCATCCCTCATGGATCCCCGCCCATCACTGGCTGGAGCCCTGCCCCACAAACATGGAGCCCTTTCCCTCACACATGGAGCCTTGCCCCTCTCTGGCTGGAGCCCTGCCACTAACACAAAGAGCCCCGGCCATCACTGCCCTGAGCCCCGCCCCTCACTGACTGGATCCCCACCCCTGAAATCCTGGAACCCCGGCCTTCACTCATGGGGCCTTGCCCTTCATAGTTGAAGCCCCGCCCCTCAAATATGGAGCCCTATCCCTCACTGCATGGAGCCCTGCCCATCCCACATGGAGCCCCGCCCATCACTGGCTGGAGCCCTGCCCCACACACATGGAGCCTTTTCCCTCACACATGGAGCCCTGCCCCTCTCTGGCTGCAGCCCTAACCCTAACACATGGAGCCTCGGCAATCACTGCCTAGAGCCCCACCCCTCACTGACTGGATCCCCACCCCTCACAGCCCGGAACCCCGCCCCTCACGCATGGAACCCCTTCCCTCACTCATGGAGCCCTGCCCATCCCACATGGAGCCCCGCCCATCACTGGCTGGAGCCCTGCCCCACACACATGGAGCCGCTTCCGTCACACATAGAGCACCGCCCCTCACTGCCTGAAGCCCTGCCCCTCACACATGGAGCCCCGCCTTTGTAGGTCCTTCTTTTCGGTTTTGGCCTTCAGTGGGGATCAATTTTGGCAAGCTTTGCTGCATGTGTCTGCACTTGCTGGCGTATGGCCTGCCTGCATTTTGATGGCTTTGACTTTGGGAAAGATTTTTTCTTGTTTTTTTTTTTTTGTTTAACTGTTCATGCCATGTCCCTCATATCTTGCCCCGTAAGTTGTGTCTTCCTCCTTGACTATTTCCCCTGATTTTGCAACATCTCTTAGCTTAATTTTTGCATCTTTTGGTCCTTCGCACTGCACCTCATATAATCCCGGGCCATTTTCTTAGAGTAACTAGATTTCCCAAATTTCCTTTTTTTCTCCTCCAATTGCAATTCCTTTGATGGAGTCTCCGTTCCAGTGTGCGTGTAGGTCCTTCTTTTCTGTTTGGGCCTTCAGTGGGGATGAATTTTGGCAAGCTTTGCTGCATGTGCCTGGACTTGCTGGTGTATGGCCTGCCTGCATTTTGATGGCTTTGACTTTGGAAAATTTTTTTTTTTCGTTGTTTTGTGAAGTGTCCATGCCATGTCCCTCATATCTTGCCCCCTAAGTTGTGTCTTCCTCCTTGACTTTTTCCCCTGCTTTTGCAACATGTGTGAGCCTATTTTTTGCATGTTTTGGTCCTTTGCAATGCAGCTGATTTCCTCACAGCCTATTTTTTGAAGACATTAAAATTACTGATTTTCTGCTTTTTTCAATTGCATTTCATTTGAACTTATCTCCTTTCCAGAGTGTTTGCAAGCCTTTCTTTTGGGATTCACAAGATTCCTTTTCCCTTCCCGAAAGGAAATTTCATTTCCTTTCGGGAAGGGAAAAGAAATCTTGTGATTTCAATGGGGACGAATCAAAGAATCATTGGTGCATTTCCCTGCCCTTGATGGCATGCCATGCCTTTTGGTGGCTTTGACTTGGGGAAAGATTTTTTTCATTTTTTGGTTGATTTCTGAAATGTCCATGCCATGTCCTCATATCATGCCACCTAAGTTGTGTTTACCTCCTTGACTTTTTCCGCTGCTTTTGAAATATCTGTGAGCTTTGTTTTGGCATCATTTAGTCCTTCGCACTGCACCTGACATAATCCCGGGCCATTTTCTTACAGTCACTAAATTTACCAAATTTACATTTTTACTTTTCCTAATGCAATATTTCCGATGCTGTCTCCATCCACCGCCCCTCACTGCCTGAAGCCCTGCCCCTCACACAGGGAGCCCCAGCCATGACTGCCTAGTGCCCCGCCCCTCACTGACTGGATCCCCACCTCTAAAAGCCTGGAACCCCGCGCCTCACTCATGGGGCCATGCCCTTCATATTTGAAGCCCCGCCCCTCAAATATGGAGCCCTATCCCTCACTGCATGGAGCCCTGCCCATCCCACATGGAGCCCCGCCCATCACTGGCTGGAGCCCTGCCCCACACACATGGAGCCTTTTCCCTCACACATGGAGCCCTGCCCCTCTCTGGCTGCAGCCCTAACCCTAACACATGGAGCCTCTGCAATCACTGCCTAGAGCCCCCGCCCCTCACTGACTGGATCCCCACCCCTCACAGCCCGGAACCCCGCCCCTCACGCATGGAACCCCTTCCCTCACTCATGGAGTCCTGCCCATCCCACATGGAGCCCCGCCCATCACTGCCTGGAGCCCTGCCCCACACACATGGAGCCGCTTCCGTCACACATAGAGCACCGCCCCTCACTGCCTGAAGCCCTGCCCCTCACACATGGAGCCCCGCCTTTGTAGGTCCTTCTTTTCGGTTTTGGCCTTCAGTGGGGATCAATTTTGGCAAGCTTTGCTGCATGTGTCTGCACTTGCTGGCGTATGGCCTGCCTGCATTTTGATGGCTTTGACTTTGGGAAAGATTTTTTCTTGGTTTTTTTTTTTTGTTTAACTGTTCATGCCATGTCCCTCATATCTTGCCCCGTAAGTTGTGTCTTCCTCCTTGACTATTTCCCCTGATTTTGCAACATCTCTTAGCTTAATTTTTGCATCTTTTGGTCCTTCGCACTGCACCTCATATAATCCCGGGCCATTTTCTTAGAGTAACTAGATTTCCCAAATTTCCTTTTTTTCTCCTCCAATTGCAATTCCTTTGATGGAGTCTCCGTTCCAGTGTGTTTGTAGGTCCTTCTTTTCTGTTTGGGCCTTCAGTGGGGATGAATTTTGGCAAGCTTTGCTGCATGTGCCTGCACTTGCTGGTGCATGGCCTGCCTGCATTTTGATGGCTTTGTCTTTGGAAAATTTTATTTTTTTATTATTATTTTGTGAAGTGTCCATGCCATGTCCCTCATATCTTGCCCCCTAAGCTGTGTCTTCCTCCTTGACTTTTTCCCCTGCTTTTGCAACTTCTGTGAGCCTATTTTTTGCATGTTTTGGTCCTTTGCAATGCAGCTGATTTCCTCATAGCCTATTTTTTGAAGACATTAAAATTACTGATTTTCTGCTTTTTTCAATTGCATTTCATTTGAACTTATCTCCTTTCCAGAGTGTTTGCAAGCCTTTCTTTTGGGATTCACAAGATTCCTTTTCCCTTCCCGAAAGGAAATTTCATTTCCTTTCGGGAAGGGAAAAGAAATCTTGTGATTTCAATCGGGACGAATCGAAGAATCATTGGTGCATTTCCCTGCCCTTGATGGCATGCCATGCCTTTTGGTGGCTTTGACTTGGTGAAAGATTTTTTTCATTTTTTGGTTGATTTCTGAAGTGTCCATGCCATGTCCTCATATCTTGCCACCTAAGTTGTGTCTTCCTCCTTGACTTTTTCCCCTTCTTTTGCAACATCTGTGAGCTTAGCTTTTGCATCTTTTGGTCCTTTGCACTGCACCTGATATTATCCCGGGACATTTCCTTACAGTCACTAAATTTCCCAAATTTTCTTTTTTTCTCCTCCAATTACAATTCCTTTGATGGTGTCTCTGCTCCAGCCTGTTTTTAGGCCCTTATTTTCTGTTTTGGCCTTCAGTGGGGATCAGATTTGGCAAGCTTTGCTGCATGTGCCTGCACTTGCTGGCGTATGGCCTGCCTGCATTTTGAAGGCTTTGACTTTGGGAACGATTTTTTCTTGTTTTTCTTTTTTCTTGTTTTAAATACTCGTGCCATGTCCCTCATATCTTGCCCCCTAAGTTGTGTTTTCCTCCTTGACTTTTTCCGCTGCTTTTGAAATATCTGTGAGCTTTGTTTTGGCATCATTTAGTCCTTCGCACTGCACCTGACATAATCCCGGGCCATTTTCTTACAGTCACTAAATTTACCAAATTTACATTTTTACTTTTCCTAATGCAATATTTCCGATGCTGTCTCCATCCACCGCCCCTCACTGCCTGAAGCCCTGCCCCTCACACAGGGAGCCCCAGCCATGACTGCCTAGTGCCCCGCCCCGCACTGACTGGATCCCCACCCCTGAAAGCCTGGAACCCCGCGCCTCACTCATGGGGCCTTGCCCTTCATCATTGGAGCCCCGCCCCTCAAAGATGGAGCCTTGCCCCTGACTGCATGGAGCCCTGCCCATCCCTCATGGATCCCCGCCCATCACTGGCTGGAGCCCTGCCCCACAAACATGGAGCCCTTTCCCTCACACATGGAGCCTTGCCCCTCTCTGGCTGGAGCCCTGCCACTAACACAAAGAGCCCCGGCCATCCCTGCCCTGAGCCCCGCCCCTCACTGACTGGATCCCCACCCCTGAAAGCCTGGAACCCCGGCCTTCACTCATGGGGCCTTGCCCTTCATATTTGAAGCCCCGCCCCTCAAATATGGAGCCCTATCCCTCACTGCATGGAGCCCTGCCCATCCCACATGGAGCCCCGCCCATCACTGGCTGGAGCCCTGCCCCACACACATGGAGCCTTTTCCCTCACACATGGAGCCCTGCCACTCTCTGGCTGCTGCCCTAACTCTAACACATGGAGCCTCGGCAATCACTGCCTAGAGCCCCACCCCTCACTGACTGGATCCCCACCCCTCACAGCCCGGAACCCCGCCCCTCACGCATGGAACCCCTTCCCTCACTCATGGGGCCCTGCGCATCCCACATGGAGCCCCGCCCATCACTGGCTGGAGCCCTGCCCCACACACATGGAGCCGCTTCCGTCACACATAGAGCACCGCCCCTCACTGCCTGAAGCCCTGCCCCTCACACATGGAGCCCCGCCTTTGTAGGTCCTTCTTTTCGGTTTTGGCCTTCAGTGGGGATCAATTTTGGCAAGCTTTGCTGCATGTGTCTGCACCTGCTGGCGTATGGCCTGCCTGCATTTTGATGGCTTTGACTTTGGGAAAGATTTTTTCTTGTTTTTTTTTTTTTGTTTAACTGTTGATGCCATGTCCCTCATACCTTGCCATGTAAGTTGTGTCTTCCTCCTTGACTATTTCCCCTGATTTTGCAACATCTCTTAGCTTAATTTTTGCATCTTTTGGTCCTTCGCACTGCACCTCATATAATCCCGGGCCATTTTCTTAGAGTAACTAGATTTCCCAAATTTCCTTTTTTTCTCCTCCAATTGCAATTCCTTTGATGGAGTCTCCATTCCAGTGTGTTTGTAGGTCCTTCTTTACTCTTTGGGCCTTCAGTGGGGATGAATTTTGGCAAGCTTTGCTGCATGTGCCTGGACTTGCTGGTGCATGGCCTGCCTGCATTTTGATGGCTTTGACTTTGGAAAATTTTTTTTTTTTTCGTTATTTTGTGAAGTGTCCATGCCATGTCCCTCATATCTTGCCCCCTAAGTTGTGTCTTCCTCCTTGACTTTTTCCCCTGCTTTTGCAACTTCTGTGAGCCTATTTTTTGCATGTTTTGGTCCTTTGCAATGCAGCTGATTTCCTCACAGCCTATTTTTTGAAGACATTAAAATTACTGATTTTCTGCTTTTTTCAATTGCATTTCATTTGAACTTATCTCCTTTCCAGAGTGTTTGCAAGCCTTTCTTTTGGGATTCACAAGATTCCTTTTCCCTTCCCGAAAGGAAATTTCATTTCCTTTCGGGAAGGGAAAAGAAATCTTGTGATTTCAATGGGGACGAATCGAAGAATCATTGGTGCATTTCCCTGCCCTTGATGGCATGCCATGCCTTTTGGTGGCTTTGACTTGGGGAAAGATTTTTTTCATTTTTTGGTTGATTTCTGAAGTGTCCATGCCATGTCCTCATATCTTGCCACCTAAGTTGTGTCTTCCTCCTTGACTTTTTCCCCTGCTTTTGCAACATCTGTGAGCTTAGTTTTTGCATCTTTTGGTCCTTTGCACTGCACCAGATATTATCCCGGGCCATTTCCTTACAGTCACTAAATTTCCCAAATTTTCTTTTTTTCTCCTCCAATTACAATTCCTTTGATGGTGTCTCCGCTCCAGCCTGTTTGTAGGCCCTTATTTTCTGTTTTGGCCTTCAGTGGGGATCAGATTTGGCAAGCTTTGCTGCATGTGCCTGCACTTGCTGGCGTATGGCCTGCCTGCATTTTGAAGGCTTTGACTTTGGGAACGATTTTTTCTTGTTTTTCTTTTTTCTTGTTTTAAATATTCATGCCATGTCCCTCATATCTTGCCCCCTAAGTTGTGTTTTCCTCCTTGACTTTTTCCGCTGCTTTTGAAATATCTGTGAGCTTTGTTTTGGCATCATTTAGTCCTTCGCACTGCACCTGACATAATCCCGGGCCATTTTCTTACAGTCACTAAATTTACCAAATTTACATTTTTACTTTTCCTAATGCAATATTTCCGATGCTGTCTCCATCCACCGCCCCTCACTGCCTGAAGCCCTGCCCCTCACACAGGGAGCCCCAGCCATGACTGCCTAGTGCCCCGCCCCGCACTGACTGGATCCCCACCCCTGAAAGCCTGGAACCCTGCGCCTCACTCATGGGGCCTTGCCCTTCATAGTTGAAGCCCCGCCCCTCAAAGATGGAGCCTTGCCCCTGACTGCATGGAGCCCTGCCCATCCCTCATGGATCCCCGCCCATCACTGGCTGGAGCCCTGCCCCACAAACATGGAGCCCTTTCCCTCACACATGGAGCCTTGCCCCTCTCTGGCTGGAGCCCTGCCACTAACACAAAGAGCCCCGGCCATCACTGCCCTGAGCCCCGCCCCTCACTGACTGGATCCCCACCCCTGAAATCCTGGAACCCCGCGCCTCACTCATGGGGCCTTGCCCTTCATATTTGAAGCCCCGCCCCTCAAATATGGAGCCCTATCCCTCACTGCATGGAGCCCTGCCCATCCCACATGGAGGCCCGCCCATCACTGGCTGGAGCCCTGCCCCACACACATGGAGCCTTTTCCCTCACACATGGAGCCCTGCCCCTCTCTGGCTGCAGCCCTAACCCTAACACATGGAGCCTCGGCAATCACTGCCTAGAGCCCCACCCCTCACTGACTGGATCCCCACCCCTCACAGCCCGGAACCCCGCCCCTCACGCATGGAACCCCTTCCCTCACTCATGGAGCCCTGCCCATCCCACATGGAGCCCCGCCCATCACTGCCTGGAGCCCTGCCCTACACACATGGAGCCGCTTCCGTCACACATAGAGCACCGCCCCTCACTGCCTGAAGCCCTGCCCCTCACACATGGAGCCCCGCCTTTGTAGGTCCTTCTTTTCGGTTTTGGCCTTCAGTGGGGATCAATTTTGGCAAGCTTTGCTGCATGTGTCTGCACTTGCTGGCGTATGGCCTGCCTGCATTTTGATGGCTTTGACTTTGGGAAAGATTTTTTCTTGTTTTTTTTTTTTTGTTTAACTGTTCATGCCATGTCCCTCATATCTTGCCCCGTAAGTTGTGTCTTCCTCCTTGACTATTTCCCCTGATTTTGCAACATCTCTTAGCTTAATTTTTGCATCTTTTGGTCCTTCGCACTGCACCTCATATAATCCCGGGCCATTTTCTTAGAGTAACTAGATTTCCCAAATTTCCTTTTTTTCTCCTCCAATTGCAATTCCTTTGATGGAGTCTCCGTTCCAGTGTGCGTGTAGGTCCTTCTTTTCTTTTTGGGCCTTCAGTGGGGATGAATTTTGGCAAGCTTTGCTGCATGTGCCTGGACTTGCTGGTGTATGGCCTGCCTGCATTTTGATGGCTTTGACTTTGGAAAAATTTTTTTTTTCGTTGTTTTGTGAAGTGTCCATGCCATGTCCCTCATATCTTGCCCCCTAAGTTGTGTCTTCCTCCTTGACTTTTTCCCCTGCTTTTGCAACATCTGTGAGCCTATTTTTTGCATGTTTTGGTCCTTTGCAATGCAGCTGATTTCCTCACAGCCTATTTTTTGAAGACATTAAAATTACTGATTTTCTGCTTTTTTCAATTGCATTTCATTTGAACTTATCTCCTTTCCAGAGTGTTTGCAAGCCTTTCTTTTGGGATTCACAAGATTCCTTTTCCCTTCCCGAAAGGAAATTTCATTTCCTTTCGGGAAGGGAAAAGAAATCTTGTGATTTCAATCGGGACGAATCGAAGAATCATTGGTGCATTTCCCTGCCCTTGATGGCATGCCATGCCTTTTGGTGGCTTTGACTTGGGGAAAGATTTTTTTCATTTTTTGGTTGATTTCTGAAGTGTCCATGCCATGTCCTCATATCTTGCCACCTAAGTTGTGTCTTCCTCCTTGACTTTTTCCCCTGCTTTTGCAACATCTGTGAGCTTAGTTTTTGCATCTTTTGGTCCTTTGCACTGCACCAGATATTATCCCGGGCCATTTCCTTACAGTCACTAAATTTCCCAAATTTTCTTTTTTTCTCCTCCAATTACAATTCCTTTGATGGTGTCTCCGCTCCAGCCTGTTTGTAGGCCCTTATTTTCTGTTTTGGCCTTCAGTGGGGATCAGATTTGGCAAGCTTTGCTGCATGTGCCTGCACTTGCTGGCGTATGGCCTGCCTGCATTTTGAAGGCTTTGACTTTGGGAACGATTTTTTCTTGTTTTTCTTTTTTCTTGTTTTAAATATTCATGCCATGTCCCTCATATCTTGCCCCCTAAGTTGTGTTTTCCTCCTTGACTTTTTCCGCTGCTTTTGAAATATCTGTGAGCTTTGTTTTGGCATCATTTAGTCCTTCGCACTGCACCTGACATAATCCCGGGCCATTTTCTTACAGTCACTAAATTTACCAAATTTACATTTTTACTTTTCCTAATGCAATATTTCCGATGCTGTCTCCATCCACCGCCCCTCACTGCCTGAAGCCCTGCCCCTCACACAGGGAGCCCCAGCCATGACTGCCTAGTGCCCCGCCCCGCACTGACTGGATCCCCACCCCTGAAAGCCTGGAACCCTGCGCCTCACTCATGGGGCCTTGCCCTTCATAGTTGAAGCCCCCGCCCCTCAAAGATGGAGCCTTGCCCCTGACTGCATGGAGCCCTGCCCATCCCTCATGGATCCCCGCCCATCACTGGCTGGAGCCCTGCCCCACAAACATGGAGCCCTTTCCCTCACACATGGAGCCTTGCCCCTCTCTGGCTGGAGCCCTGCCACTAACACAAAGAGCCCCGGCCATCACTGCCCTGAGCCCCGCCCCTCACTGACTGGATCCCCACCCCTGAAATCCTGGAACCCCGCGCCTCACTCATGGGGCCTTGCCCTTCATATTTGAAGCCCCGCCCCTCAAATATGGAGCCCTATCCCTCACTGCATGGAGCCCTGCCCATCCCACATGGAGCCCCGCCCATCACTGGCTGGAGCCCTGCCCCACACACATGGAGCCTTTTCCCTCACACATGGAGCCCTGCCCCTCTCTGGCTGCAGCCCTAACCCTAACACATGGAGCCTCGGCAATCACTGCCTAGAGCCCCACCCCTCACTGACTGGATCCCCACCCCTCACAGCCCGGAACCCCGCCCCTCACGCATGGAACCCCTTCCCTCACTCATGGAGCCCTGCCCATCCCACATGGAGCCCCGCCCATCACTGCCTGGAGCCCTGCCCTACACACATGGAGCCGCTTCCGTCACACATAGAGCACCGCCCCTCACTGCCTGAAGCCCTGCCCCTCACACATGGAGCCCCGCCTTTGTAGGTCCTTCTTTTCGGTTTTGGCCTTCAGTGGGGATCAATTTTGGCAAGCTTTGCTGCATGTGTCTGCACTTGCTGGCGTATGGCCTGCCTGCATTTTGATGGCTTTGACTTTGGGAAAGATTTTTTCTTGTTTTTTTTTTTTTGTTTAACTGTTCATGCCATGTCCCTCATATCTTGCCCCGTAAGTTGTGTCTTCCTCCTTGAGTATTTCCCCTGATTTTGCAACATCTCTTAGCTTAATTTTTGCATCTTTTGGTCCTTCGCACTGCACCTCATATAATCCCGGGCCATTTTCTTAGAGTAACTAGATTTCCCAAATTTCCTTTTTTTCTCCTCCAATTGCAATTCCTTTGATGGAGTCTCCGTTCCAGTGTGCGTGTAGGTCCTTCTTGTCTTTTTGGGCCTTCAGTGGGGATGAATTTTGGCAAGCTTTTCTGCATGTGCCTGGACTTGCTGGTGTATGGCCTGCCTGCATTTTGATGGCTTTGACTTTGGAAAAATTTTTTTTTTCGTTGTTTTGTGAAGTGTCCATGCCATGTCCCTCATATCTTGCCCCCTAAGTTGTGTCTTCCTCCTTGACTTTTTCCCCTGCTTTTGCAACATCTGTGAGCCTATTTTTTGCATGTTTTGGTCCTTTGCAATGCAGCTGATTTCCTCACAGCCTATTTTTTGAAGACATTAAAATTACTGATTTTCTGCTTTTTTCAATTGCATTTCATTTGAACTTATCTCCTTTCCAGAGTGTTTGCAAGCCTTTCTTTTGGGATTCACAAGATTCCTTTTCCCTTCCCGAAAGGAAATTTCATTTCCTTTCGGGAAGGGAAAAGAAATCTTGTGATTTCAATGGGGACGAATCAAAGAATCATTGGTGCATTTCCCTGCCCTTGATGGCATGCCATGCCTTTTGGTGGCTTTGACTTGGGGAAAGATTTTATTCATTTTTTGGTTGATTTCTGAAGTGTCCATGCCATGTCCTCATATCTTGCCACCTAAGTTGTGTCTTCCTCCTTGACTTTTTCCCCTGCTTTTGCAACATCTGTGAGCTTAGTTTTGGCATCTTTTGGTCCTTCGCACTGCACCTGATATTATCCCCGGGCCATTTCCTTACAGTCACTAAATTTCCCAAATTGTCTTTTTTTCTCCTCCAATTACAATTCCTTTGATGGTGTCTCCGCTCCAGCCTGTTTGTAGGCCCTTATTTTCTGTTTTGGCCTTCAGTGGGGATCAGATTTGGCAAGCTTTGCTGCATGTGCCTGCACTTGCTGGCGTATGGCCTGCCTGCATTTTGAAGGCTTTGACTTTGGGAACGATTTTTTCTTGTTTTTCTTTTTTCTTGTTTTAAATATTCATGCCATGTCCCTCATATCTTGCCCCCTAAGTTGTGTTTTCCTCCTTGACTTTTTCCGCTGCTTTTGAAATATCTGTGAGCTTTGTTTTGGCATCATTTAGTCCTTCGCACTGCACCTGACATAATCCCGGGCCATTTTCTTACAGTCACTAAATTTACCAAATTTACATTTTTACTTTTCCTAATGCAATATTTCCGATGCTGTCTCCATCCACCGCCCCTCACTGCCTGAAGCCCTGCCCCTCACACAGGGAGCCCCAGCCATGACTGCCTAGTGCCCCGCCCCGCACTGACTGGATCCCCACCCCTGAAAGCCTGGAACCCCGCGCCTCACTCATGGGGCCTTGCCCTTCATAATTGGAGCCCCGCCCCTCAAAGATGGAGCCTTGCCCCTGACTGCATGGAGCCCTGCCCATCCCTCATGGATCCCCGCCCATCACTGGCTGGAGCCCTACCCCACAAACATGGAGCCCTTTCCCTCACACATGGAGCCTTGCCCCTCTCTGGCTGGAGCCCTGCCACTAACACAAAGAGCCCCGGCCATCACTGCCCTGAGCCCCGCCCCTCACTGACTGGATCCCCACCCCTGAAATCCTGGAACCCCGGCCTTCACTCATGGGGCCTTGCCCTTCATATTTGAAGCCCCGCCCCTCAAATATGGAGCCCTATCCCTCACTGCATGGAGCCCTGCCCATCCCACATGGAGCCCCGCCCATCACTGGCTGGAGCCCTGCCCCACACACATGGAGCCTTTTCCCTCACACATGGAGCCCTGCCCCTCTCTGGCTGCAGCCCTAACCCTAACACATGGAGCCTCGGCAATCACTGCCTAGAGCCCCACCCCTCACTGACTGGATCCCCACCCCTCACAGCCCGGAACCCCGCCCCTCACGCATGGAACCCCTTCCCTCACTCATGGAGCCCTGCCCATCCCACATGGAGCCCCGCCCATCACTGGCTGGAGCCCTGCCCCACACACATGGAGCCGCTTCCGTCACACATAGAGCACCGCCCCTCACTGCCTGAAGCCCTGCCCCTCACACATGGAGCCCCGCCTTTGTAGGTCCTTCTTTTCGGTTTTGGCCTTCAGTGGGGATCAATTTTGGCAAGCTTTGCTGCATGTGTCTGCACCTGCTGGCGTATGGCCTGCCTGCATTTTGATGGCTTTGACTTTGGGAAAGATTTTTTCTTGTTTTTTTTTTTTTTGTTTAACTGTTCATGCCATGTCCCTCATATCTTGCCTCGTAAGTTGTGTCTTCCTCCTTGACTATTTCCCCTGATTTTGCAACATCTCTTAGCTTAATTTTTGCATCTTTTGGTCCTTCGCACTGCACCTCATATAATCCCGGGCCATTTTCTTAGAGTAACTAGATTTCCCAAATTTCCTTTTTTTCTCCTCCAATTGCAATTCCTTTGATGGAGTCTCCGTTCCAGTGTGTTTGTAGGTCCTTCTTTTCTGTTTAAGCCTTCAGTGGGGATCAATTTTGGCAAGCTTTGCTGCATGTGTGCCTGGACTTGCTGGTGTATGGCCTGCCTGCATTTTGATGGCTTTGACTTCGGAAAAATTTTTTTTTTCGTTGTTTTGTGAAGTGTCCATGCCATGTCCCTCATATCTTGCCCCCTAAGTTGTGTCTTCCTCCTTGACTTTTTCCCCTGCTTTTGCAACATCTGTGAGCCTATTTTTTGCATGTTTTGGTCCTTTGCAATGCAGCTGATTTCCTCACAGCCTATTTTTTGAAGACATTAAAATTACTGATTTTCTGCTTTTTTCAATTGCATTTCATTTGAACTTATCTCCTTTCCAGAGTGTTTGCAAGCCTTTCTTTTGGGATTCACAAGATTCCTTTTCCCTTCCCGAAAGGAAATTTCATTTCCTTTCGGGAAGGGAAAAGAAATCTTGTGATTTCAATGGGGACGAATCAAAGAATCATTGGTGCATTTCCCTGCCCTTGATGGCATGCCATGCCTTTTGGTGGCTTTGACTTGGGGAAAGATTTTTTTCATTTTTTGGTTGATTTCTGAAGTGTCCATGCCATGTCCTCATATCTTGCCACCTAAGTTGTGTCTTCCTCCTTGACTTTTTCCCCTGCTTTTGCAACATCTGTGAGCTTAGTTTTTGCATCTTTTGGTCCTTCGCACTGCACCTGATATTATCCCGGGCCATTTCCTTACAGTCACTAAATTTCCCAAATTTTCTTTTTTTCTCTCCAATTACAATTCCTTTGATGGTGTCTCCGCTCCAGCCTGTTTGTAGGCCCTTCTTTTCTGTTTTGGCCTTCAGTGGGGATCAGATTTGGCAAGCTTTGCTGCATGTGCCTGCACTTGCTGGCGTATGGCCTGCCTGCATTTTGATGGCTTTGACTTTGGGAACGATTTTTTCTTGTTTTTCTTTTTTCTTGTTTTAAATATTCATGCCATGTCCTCATATCTTGCCACCTAAGTTGTGTTTTCCTCCTTGACTTTTTCCGCTGCTTTTGAAATATCTGTGAGCTTTGTTTTGGCATCATTTAGTCCTTCGCACTGCACCTGACATAATCCCGGGCCATTTTCTTACAGTCACTAAATTTACCAAATTTACATTTTTACTTTTCCTAATGCAATATTTCCGATGCTGTCTCCATCCACCGCCCCTCACTGCCTGAAGCCCTGCCCCTCACACAGGGAGCCCCAGCCATGACTGCCTAGTGCCCCGCCCCGCACTGACTGGATCCCCCACCCCTGAAAGCCTGGAACCCCGCGCCTCACTCATGGGGCCTTGCCCTTCATAATTGGAGCCCCGCCCCTCAAAGATGGAGCCTTGCCCCTGACTGCATGGAGCCCTGCCCATCCCTCATGGATCCCCGCCCATCACTGGCTGGAGCCCTGCCCCACAAACATGGAGCCCTTTCCCTCACACATGGAGCCTTGCCCCTCTCTGGCTGGAGCCCTGCCACTAACACAAAGAGCCCCGGCCATCACTGCCCTGAGCCCCGCCCCTCACTGACTGGATCCCCACCCCTGAAAGCCTGGAACCCCGGCCTTCACTCATGGGGCCTTGCCCTTCATAGTTGAAGCCCCGCCCCTCAAATATGGAGCCCTATCCCTCACTGCATGGAGCCCTGCCCATCCCACATGGAGCCCCGCCCATCACTGGCTGGAGCCCTGCCCCACACACATGGAGCCTTTTCCCTCACACATGGAGCCCTGCCCCTCTCTGGCTGCAGCCCTAACCCTAACACATGGAGCCTCGGCAATCACTGCCTAGAGCCCCGCCCCTCACTGACTGGATCCCCACCCCTCACAGCCCGGAACCCCGCCCCTCACGCATGGAACCCCTTCCCTCACTCATGGAGCCCTGCCCATCCCACATGGAGCCCCGCCCATCACTGCCTGGAGCCCTGCCCCACAAACATGGAGTCGCTTCCGTCACACATAGAGCACCGCCCCTCACTGCCTGAAGCCCTGCCCCTCACACATGGAGCCCCGCCTTTGTAGGTCCTTCTTTTCGGTTTTGGCCTTCAGTGGGGATCAATTTTGGCAAGCTTTGCTGCATGTGTCTGCACTTGCTGGCGTATGGCCTGCCTGCATTTTGATGGCTTTGACTTTGGGAAAGATTTTTTCTTGTTTTTTTTTTTTTGTTTAACTGTTCATGCCATGTCCCTCATATCTTGCCCCGTAAGTTGTGTCTTCCTCCTTGACTATTTCCCCTGATTTTGCAACATTTCTTAGCTTAATTTTTGCATCTTTTGGTCCTTCGCACTGCACCTCATATAATCCCGGGCCATTTTCTTAGAGTAACTAGATTTCCCAAATTTCCTTTTTTTCTCCTCCAATTGCAATTCCTTTGATGGAGTCTCCGTTCCAGTGTGTTTGTAGGTCCTTCTTTTCTGTTTGGGCCTTCAGTGGGGATCAATTTTGGCAAGCTTTGCTGCATGTGCCTGGACTTGCTGGTGTATTGCCTGCCTGCATTTTGATGGCTTTGACTTTGGAAAAATTTTTTTTTTCGTTGTTTTGTGAAGTGTCCATGCCATGTCCCTCATATCTTGCCCCCTAAGTTGTGTCTTCCTCCTTGACTTTTTCCCCTGCTTTTGCAACATCTGTGAGCCTATTTTTTGCATGTTTTGGTCCTTTGCAATGCAGCTGATTTCCTCACAGCCTATTTTTTGAAGACATTAAAATTACTGATTTTCTGCTTTTCTCAATTGCATTTCATTTGAACTTATCTCCTTTCCAGAGTGTTTGCAAGCCTTTCTTTTGGGATTCACAAGATTCCTTTTTCCCTTCCCGAAAGGAAATTTCATTTCCTTTCGGGAAGGGAAAAGGAATCTTGTGATTTCAATGGGGACGAATCGAAGAATCATTGGTGCATTTCCCTGCCCTTGATGGCATGCCATGCCTTTTGGTGGCTTTGACTTGGGGAAAGATTTTTTTCATTTTTTGGTTGATTTCTGAAGTGTCCATGCCATGTCCTCATATCTTGCCACCTAAGTTGTGTCTTCCTCCTTGACTTTTTCGCCTGCTTTTGCAACATCTGTGAGCTTAGTTTTTGCATCTTTTGGTCCTTCGCACTGCACCTGATATTATCCCGGGCCATTTCCTTACAGTCACTAAATTTCCCAAATTGTCTTTTTTTCTCCTCCAATTACAATTCCTTTGATGGTGTCTCCGCTCCAGCCTGTTTGTAGGCCCTTATTTTCTGTTTTGGCCTTCAGTGGGGATCAGATTTGGCAAGCTTTGCTGCATGTGCCTGCACTTGCTGGCGTATGGCCTGCCTGCATTTTGAGGCTTTGACTTTGGGAACGATTTTTTCTTGTTTTTCTTTTTTCTTGTTTTAAATATTCATGCCATGTCCCTCATATCTTGCCCCCTAAGTTGTGTTTTCCTCCTTGACTTTTTCCGCTGCTTTTGAAATATCTGTGAGCTTTGTTTTGGCATCATTTAGTCCTTCGCACTGCACCTGACATAATCCCGGGCCATTTTCTTACAGTCACTAAATTTACCAAATTTACATTTTTACTTTTCCTAATGCAATATTTCCGATGCTGTCTCCATCCACCGCCCCTCACTGCCTGAAGCCCTGCCCCTCACACAGGGAGCCCCAGCCATGACTGCCTAGTGCCCCGCCCCGCACTGACTGGATCCCCACCCCTGAAAGCCTGGAACCCCGCGCCTCACTCATGGGGCCTTGCCCTTCATATTTGAAGCCCCGCCCCTCAAATATGGAGCCCTATCCCTCACTGCATGGAGCCCTGCCCATCCCTCATGGATCCCCGCCCATCACTGGCTGGAGCCCTGCCCCACACACATGGAGCCTTTTCCCTCACACATGGAGCCCTGCCCCTCTCTGGCTGCAGCCCTAACCCTAACACATGGAGCCTCGGCAATCACTGCCTAGAGGCCCACCCCTCACTGACTGGATCCCCACCCCTCACAGCCCGGAACCCCGCCCCTCACGCATGGAACCCCTTCCCTCACTCATGGAGTCCTGCCCATCCCACATGGAGCCCCGCCCATCACTGCCTGGAGCCCTGCCCCCACACACATGGAGCCGCTTCCGTCACACATAGAGCACCGCCCCTCACTGCCTGAAGCCCTGCCCCTCACACATGGAGCCCCGCCTTTGTAGGTCCTTCTTTTCGGTTTTGGCCTTCAGTGGTGATCAATTTTGGCAAGCTTTGCTGCATGTGTCTGCACTTGCTGGCGTATGGCCTGCCTGCATTTTGATGGCTTTGACTTTGGGAAAGATTTTTTCTTGTTTTTTTTTTTTTGTTTAACTGTTCATGCCATGTCCCTCATATCTTGCCCCGTAAGTTGTGTCTTCCTCCTTGACTATTTCCCCTGATTTTGCAACATCTCTTAGCTTAATTTTTGCATCTTTTGGTCCTTCGCACTGCACCTCATATAATCCCGGGCCATTTTCTTAGAGTAACTAGATTTCCCAAATTTCCTTTTTTTCTCCTCCAATTGCAATTCCTTTGATGGAGTCTCCGTTCCAGTGTGTTTGTAGGTCCTTCTTTTCTGTTTGGGCCTTCAGTGGGGATGAATTTTGGCAAGCTTTGCTGCATGTGCCTGGACTTGCTGGTGTATGGCCTGCCTGCATTTTGATGGCTTTGTCTTTGGAAAAATTTTTTTTTTTCGTTGTTTTGTGAAGTGTCCATGCCATGTCCCTCATATCTTGCCCCCTAAGTTGTGTCTTCCTCCTTGACTTTTTCCCCTGCTTTTGCAACATCTGTGAGCCTATTTTTTGCATGTTTTGGTCCTTTGCAATGCAGCTGATTTCCTCACAGCCTATTTTTTGAAGACATTAAAATTACTGATTTTCTGCTTTTCTCAATTGCATTTCATTTGAACTTATCTCCTTTCCTGAGTGTTTGCAAGCCTTTCTTTTGGGATTCACAAGATTCCTTTTCCCTTCCCGAAAGGAAATTTCATTTCCTTTCGGGAAGGGAAAAGAAATCTTGTGATTTCAATGGGGACGAATCGAAGAATCATTGGTGCATTTCCCTGCCCTTGATGGCAGGCCATGCCTTTTGGTGGCTTTGACTTGGGGAAAGATTTTTTTCATTTTTTGGTTGATTTCTGAAGTGTCCATGCCATGTCCCTCATATCTTGCCACCTAAGTTGTGTCTTCCTCCTTGACTTTTTCCCCTGCTTTTGCAACATCTGTGAGCTTAGTTTTTGCATCTTTTGGTCCTTCGCACTGCACCTGATATTATCCCGGGCCATTTCCTTACAGTCACTAAATTTCCCAAATTGTCTTTTTTTCTCCTCCAATTACAATTCCTTTGATGGTGTCTCCGCTCCAGCCTGTTTGTAGGCCCTTCTTTTCTGTTTTGGCCTTCAGTGGGGATCAGATTTGGCAAGCTTTGCTGCATGTGCCTGCACTTGCTGGCGTATGGCCTGCCTGCGTTTTGAAGGCTTTGACTTTGGGAACGATTTTTTCTTGTTTTTCTTTTTTCTTGTTTTAAATATTCATGCCATGTCCCTCATATCTTGCCCCCTAAGTTGTGTTTTCCTCCTTGACTTTTCCGCTGCTTTTGAAATATCTGTGAGCTTTGTTTTGGCATCATTTAGTCCTTCGCACTGCACCTGACATAATCCCGGGCCATTTTCTTACAGTCACTAAATTTACCAAATTTACATTTTTACTTTTCCTAATGCAATATTTCCGATGCTGTCTCCATCCACCGCCCCTCACTGCCTGAAGCCCTGCCCCTCACACAGGGAGCCCCAGCCATGACTGCCTAGTGCCCCGCCCCTCACTGACTGGATCCCCACCTCTAAAAGCCTGGAACCCCGCGCCTCACTCATGGGGCCATGCCCTTCATACTTGAAGCCCCGCCCCTCAAATATGGAGCCCTATCCCTCACTGCATGGAGCCCTGCCCATCCCACATGGAGCCCCGCCCATCACTGGCTGGAGCCCTGCCCCACACACATGGAGCCTTTTCCCTCACACATGGAGCCCTGCCCCTCTCTGGCTGCAGCCCTAACCCTAACACATGGAGCCTCGGCAATCACTGCCTAGAGCCCCGCCCCTCACTGACTGGATCCCCACCCCTCACAGCCCGGAACCCCGCCCCTCACGCATGGAACCCCTTCCCTCACTCATGGAGCCCTGCCCATCCCACATGGAGCCCCGCCCATCACTGGCTGGAGCCCTGCCCCACACACATGGAGCCGCTTCCGTCACACATAGAGCACCGCCCCTCACTGCCTGAAGCCCTGCCCCTCACACATGGAGCCCCGCCTTTGTAGGTCCTTCTTTTCGGTTTTGGCCTTCAGTGGGGATCAATTTTGGCAAGCTTTGCTGCATGTGTCTGCACTTGCTGGCGTATGGCCTGCCTGCATTTTGATGGCTTTGACTTTGGGAAAGATTTTTTCTTGTTTTTTTTTTTTGTTTAACTGTTCATGCCATGTCCCTCATATCTTGCCCCGTAAGTTGTGTCTTCCTCCTTGACTATTTCCCCTGATTTTGCAACATCTCTTAGCTTAATTTTTGCATCTTTTGGTCCTTCGCACTGCACCTCATATAATCCCGGGCCATTTTCTTAGAGTAACTAGATTTCCCAAATTTCCTTTTTTTCTCCTCCAATTGCAATTCCTTTGATGGAGTCTCCGTTCCAGTGTGTTTGTAGGTCCTTCTTTTCTGTTTGGGCCTTCAGTGGGGATGAATTTTGGCAAGCTTTGCTGCATGTGCCTGGACTTGCTGGTGTATGGCCTGCCTGCATTTTGATGGCTTTGACTTTGGAAAAATTTTTTTTTTTTCGTTGTTTTGTGAAGTGTCCATGCCATGTCCCTCATATCTTGCCCCCTAAGTTGTGTCTTCCTCCTTGACTTTTTCCCCTGCTTTTGCAACATCTGTGAGCCTATTTTTTGCATGTTTTGGTCCTTTGCAATGCAGCTGATTTCCTCACAGCCTATTTTTTGAAGACATTAAAATTACTGATTTTCTGCTTTTCTCAATTGCATTTCATTTGAACTTATCTCCTTTCCAGAGTGTTTGCAAGCCTTTCTTTTGGGATTCACAAGATTCCTTTTCCCTTCCCGAAAGGAAATTTCATTTCCTTTCGGGAAGGGAAAAGAAATCTTGTGATTTCAATCGGGACGAATCGAAGAATCATTGGTGCATTTCCCTGCCCTTGATGGCATGCCATGCCTTTTGGTGGCTTTGACTTGGGGAAAGATTTTTTTCATTTTTTGGTTGATTTCTGAAGTGTCCATGCCATGTCCTCATATCTTGCCACCTAAGTTGTGTCTTCCTCCTTGACTTTTTCCCCTTCTTTTGCAACATCTGTGAGCTTAGCTTTTGCATCTTTTGGTCCTTTGCACTGCACCTGATATTATCCCGGGCGATTTTCTTACAGTCACTAAATTTCCCAAATTTTCTTTTTTTCTCCTCCAATTACAATTCCTTTGATGGTGTCTCCACTCCAGCCTGTTTGTAGGCCCTTCTTTTCTGTTTTGGCCTTCAGTGGGGATCAGATTTGGCAAGCTTTGCTGCATGTGCCTGCACTTGCTGGCGTATGGCCTGCCTGCATTTTGATGGCTTTGACTTTGGGAACGATTTTTTCTTGTTTTTCTTTTTTCTTGTTTTAAATATTCATGCCATGTCCCTCATATCTTGCCCCCTAAGTTGTGTTTTCCTCCTTGACTTTTTCCACTGCTTTTGAAATATCTGTGAGCTTTGTTTGGCATCATTTAGTCCTTCGCACTGCACCTGACATAATCCCGGGCCATTTTCTTACAGTCACTAAATTTACCAAATTTACATTTTTACTTTTCCTAATGCAATATTTCCGATGCTGTCTCCATCCACCGCCCCTCACTGCCTGAAGCCCTGCCCCTCACACAGGGAGCCCCAGCCATGACTGCATAGTGCCCCGCCCCTCACTGACTGGATCCCCACCCCTGAAAGCCTGGAACCCCGCGCCGCACTCATGGGGCCTTGCCCTTCATAGTTGAAGCCCCGCCCCTCAAATATGGAGCCCTATCCCTCACTGCATGGAGCCCTGCCCATCCCACATGGAGCCCCGCCCATCACTGGCTGGAGCCCTGCCCCACACACATGGAGCCTTTTCCCTCACACATGGAGCCCTGCCCCTCTCTGGCTGCAGCCCTAACCCTAACACATGGAGCCTCGGCAATCACTGCCTAGAGCCCCACCCCTCACTGACTGGATCCCCACCCCTCACAGCCCGGAACCCCGCCCCTCACGCATGGAACCCCTTCCCTCACTCATGGAGTCCTGCCCATCCCACATGGAGCCCCGCCCATCACTGGCTGGAGCCCTGCCCCACAAACATGGAGCCGCTTCCGTCACACATAGAGCACCGCCCCTCACTGCCTGAAGCCCTGCCCCTCACACATGGAGCCCCGCCTTTGTAGGTCCTTCTTTTCGGTTTTGGCCTTCAGTGGGGATCAATTTTGGCAAGCTTTGCTGCATGTGTCTGCACTTGCTGGCGTATGGCCTGCCTGCATTTTGATGGCTTTGACTTTGGGAAAGATTTTTACTTGTTTTTTTCTTTTTGTTTAACTGTTCATGCCATGTCCCTCATATCTTGCCCCGTAAGTTGTGTCTTCCTCCTTGACTATTTCCCCTGATTTTGCAACATCTCTTAGCTTAATTTTTGCATCTTTTGGTCCTTCGCACTGCACCTCATATAATCCCGGGCCATTTTCTTAGAGTAACTAGATTTCCCAAATTTCCTTTTTTTCTCCTCCAATTGCAATTCCTTTGATGGAGTCTCCGTTCCAGTGTGTTTGTAGGTCCTTCTTTTCTGTTTGGGCCTTCAGTGGGGATGAATTTTGGCAAGCTTTGCTGCATGTGCCTGGACTTGCTGGTGTATGGCCTGCCTGCATTTTGATGGCTTTGACTTTGGAAAAATTTTTTTTTTCGTTGTTTTGTGAAGTGTCCATGCCATGTCCCTCATATCTTGCCCCCTAAGTTGTGTCTTCCTCCTTGACTTTTTCCCCTGCTTTTGCAACATCTGTGAGCCTATTTTTTGCATGTTTTGGTCCTTTGCAATGCAGCTGATTTCCTCACAGCCTATTTTTTGAAGACATTAAAATTACTGATTTTCTGCTTTTCTCAATTGCATTTCATTTGAACTTATCTCCTTTCCTGAGTGTTTGCAAGCCTTTCTTTTGGGATTCACAAGATTCCTTTTCCCTTCCCGAAAGGAAATTTCATTTCCTTTCGGGAAGGGAAAAGAAATCTTGTGATTTCAATGGGGACGAATCGAAGAATCATTGGTGCATTTCCCTGCCCTTGATGGCAGGCCATGCCTTTTGGTGGCTTTGACTTGGGGAAAGATTTTTTTCATTTTTTGGTTGATTTCTGAAGTGTCCATGCCATGTCCCTCATATCTTGCCACCTAAGTTCTGTCTTCCTCCTTGACTTTTTCCCCTGCTTTTGCAACATCTGTGAGCTTAGTTTTTGCATCTTTTGGTCCTTCGCACTGCACCTGATATTATCCCGGGCCATTTCCTTACAGTCACTAAATTTCCCAAATTTTCTTTTTTTCTCCTCCAATTACAATTCCTTTGATGGTGTCTCCCGCTCCAGCCTGTTTGTAGGCCCTTATTTTCTGTTTTGGCCTTCAGTGGGGATCAGATTTGGCAAGCTTTGCTGCATGTGCCTGCACTTGCTGGCGTATGGCCTGCCTGCGTTTTGAAGGCTTTGACTTTGGGAACGATTTTTTCTTGTTTTTCTTTTTTCTTGTTTTAAATATTCATGCCATGTCCCTCATATCTTGCCCCCTAAGTTGTGTTTTCCTCCTTGACTTTTTCCGCTGCTTTTGAAATATCTGTGAGCTTTGTTTTGGCATCATTTAGTCCTTCGCACTGCACCTGACATAATCCCGGGCCATTTTCTTACAGTCACTAAATTTACCAAATTTACATTTTTACTTTTCCTAATGCAATATTTCCGATGCTGTCTCCATCCACCGCCCCTCACTGCCTGAAGCCCTGCCCCTCACACAGGGAGCCCCAGCCATGACTGCCTAGTGCCCCGCCCCTCACTGACTGGATCCCCACCTCTAAAAGCCTGGAACCCCGCGCCTCACTCATGGGGCCATGCCCTTCATATTTGAAGCCCCGCCCCTCAAATATGGAGCCCTATCCCTCACTGCATGGAGCCCTGCCCATCCCACATGGAGCCCCGCCCATCACTGGCTGGAGCCCTGCCCCACACACATGGAGCCTTTTCCCTCACACATGGAGCCCTGCCCCTCTCTGGCTGCAGCCCTAACCCTAACACATGGAGCCTCTGCAATCACTGCCTAGAGCCCCGCCCCTCACTGACTGGATCCCCACCCCTCACAGCCCGGAACCCCGCCCCTCACGCATGGAACCCCTTCCCTCACTCATGGAGTCCTGCCCATCCCACATGGAGCCCCCGCCCATCACTGCCTGGAGCCCTGCCCCACACACATGGAGCCGCTTCCGTCACACATAGAGCACCGCCCCTCACTGCCTGAAGCCCTGCCCCTCACACATGGAGCCCCGCCTTTGTAGGTCCTTCTTTTCGGTTTTGGCCTTCAGTGGGGATCAATTTTGGCAAGCTTTGCTGCATGTGTCTGCACTTGCTGGCGTATGGCCTGCCTGCATTTTGATGGCTTTGACTTTGGGAAAGATTTTTTCTTGTTTTTTTTTTTTTGTTTAACTGTTCATGCCATGTCCCTCATATCTTGCCCCGTAAGTTGTGTCTTCCTCCTTGACTATTTCCCCTGATTTTGCAACATCTCTTAGCTTAATTTTTGCATCTTTTGGTCCTTCGCACTGCACCTCATATAATCCCGGGCCATTTTCTTAGAGTAACTAGATTTCCCAAATTTCCTTTTTTTCTCCTCCAATTGCAATTCCTTTGATGGAGTCTCCATTCCAGTGTGTTTGTAGGTCCTTCTTTTCTGTTTGGGCCTTCAGTGGGGATGAATTTTGGCAAGCTTTGCTGCATGTGCCTGCACTTGCTGGTGCATGGCCTGCCTGCATTTTGATGGCTTTGTCTTTGGAAAATTTTTTTTTTTATTATTATTTTGTGAAGTGTCCATGCCATGTCCCTCATATCTTGCCCCCTAAGCTGTGTCTTCCTCCTTGACTTTTTCCCCTGCTTTTGCAACTTCTGTGAGCCTATTTTTTGCATGTTTTGGTCCTTTGCAATGCAGCTGATTTCCTCATAGCCTATTTTTTGAAGACATTAAAATTACTGATTTTCTGCTTTTTTCAATTGCATTTCATTTGAACTTATCTCCTTTCCAGAGTGTTTGCAAGCCTTTCTTTTGGGATTCACAAGATTCCTTTTCCCTTCCCGAAAGGAAATTTCATTTCCTTTCGGGAAGGGAAAAGAAATCTTGTGATTTCAATGGGGACGAATCGAAGAATCATTGGTGCATTTCCCTGCCCTTGATGGCATGCCATGCCTTTTGGTGGCTTTGACTTGGGGAAAGATTTTTTTCATTTTTTGGTTGATTTCTGAAGTGTCCATGCCATGTCCTCATATCTTGCCACCTAAGTTGTCCTTGACCTTTTCCTCTGCTTTTGCAACATCTGTGAGCTTAGTATTTGCATCTTTTGGTCCTTTGCACTGCACCTGATATTATCCCGGGCCATTTCCTTACAGTCACTAAATTTCCCAAATTTTCTTTTTTTCTCCTCCAATTACAATTCCTTTGATGGTGTCTCTGCTCCAGCCTGTTTTTAGGCCCTTATTTTCTGTTTTGGCCTTCAGTGGGGATCAGATTTGGCAAGCTTTGCTGCATGTGCCTGCACTTGCTGGCGTATGGCCTGCCTGCATTTTGAAGGCTTTGACTTTGGGAACGATTTTTTCTTGTTTTTCTTTTTTCTTGTTTTAAATACTCGTGCCATGTCCCTCATATCTTGCCCCCTAAGTTGTGTTTTCCTCCTTGACTTTTTCCGCTGCTTTTGAAATATCTGTGAGCTTTGTTTTGGCATCATTTAGTCCTTCGCACTGCACCTGACATAATCCCGGGCCATTTTCTTACAGTCACTAAATTTACCAAATTTACATTTTTACTTTTCCTAATGCAATATTTCCGATGCTGTCTCCATCCACCGCCCCTCACTGCCTGAAGCCCTGCCCCTCACACAGGGAGCCCCAGCCATGACTGCCTAGTGCCCCGCCCCGCACTGACTGGATCCCCACCCCTGAAAGCCTGGAACCCCGCGCCTCACTCATGGGGCCTTGCCCTTCATCATTGGAGCCCCGCCCCTCAAAGATGGAGCCTTGCCCCTGACTGCATGGAGCCCTGCCCATCCCTCATGGATCCCCGCCCATCACTGGCTGGAGCCCTGCCCCACAAACATGGAGCCCTTTCCCTCACACATGGAGCCTTGCCCCTCTCTGGCTGGAGCCCTGCCACTAACACAAAGAGCCCCGGCCATCCCTGCCCTGAGCCCCGCCCCTCACTGACTGGATCCCCACCCCTGAAAGCCTGGAACCCCGGCCTTCACTCATGGGGCCTTGCCCTTCATATTTGAAGCCCCGCCCCTCAAATATGGAGCCCTATCCCTCACTGCATGGAGCCCTGCCCATCCCACATGGAGCCCCGCCCATCACTGGCTGGAGCCCTGCCCCACACACATGGAGCCTTTTCCCTCACACATGGAGCCCTGCCACTCTCTGGCTGCTGCCCTAACTCTAACACATGGAGCCTCGGCAATCACTGCCTAGAGCCCCACCCCTCACTGACTGGATCCCCACCCCTCACAGCCCGGAACCCCGCCCCTCACGCATGGAACCCCTTCCCTCACTCATGGGGCCCTGCGCATCCCACATGGAGCCCCGCCCATCACTGGCTGGAGCCCTGCCCCACACACATGGAGCCGCTTCCGTCACACATAGAGCACCGCCCCTCACTGCCTGAAGCCCTGCCCCTCACACATGGAGCCCCGCCTTTGTAGGTCCTTCTTTTCGGTTTTGGCCTTCAGTGGGGATCAATTTTGGCAAGCTTTGCTGCATGTGTCTGCACCTGCTGGCGTATGGCCTGCCTGCATTTTGATGGCTTTGACTTTGGGAAAGATTTTTTCTTGTTTATTTTTTTGTTTAACTGTTGATGCCATGTCCCTCATACCTTGCCATGTAAGTTGTGTCTTCCTCCTTGACTATTTCCCCTGATTTTGCAACATCTCTTAGCTTAATTTTTGCATCTTTTGGTCCTTCGCACTGCACCTCATATAATCCCGGGCCATTTTCTTAGAGTAACTAGATTTCCCAAATTTCCTTTTTTTCTCCTCCAATTGCAATTCCTTTGATGGAGTCTCCATTCCAGTGTGTTTGTAGGTCCTTCTTTACTCTTTGGGCCTTCAGTGGGGATGAATTTTGGCAAGCTTTGCTGCATGTGCCTGGACTTGCTGGTGCATGGCCTGCCTGCATTTTGATGGCTTTGACTTTGGAAAATTTTTTTTTTTTTTCGTTATTTTGTGAAGTGTCCATGCCATGTCCCTCATATCTTGCCCCCTAAGTTGTGTCTTCCTCCTTGACTTTTTCCCCTGCTTTTGCAACTTCTGTGAGCCTATTTTTTGCATGTTTTGGTCCTTTGCAATGCAGCTGATTTCCTCACAGCCTATTTTTTGAAGACATTAAAATTACTGATTTTCTGCTTTTCTCAATTGCATTTCATTTGAACTTATCTCCTTTCCAGAGTGTTTGCAAGCCTTTCTTTTGGGATTCACAAGATTCCTTTTCCCTTCCCGAAAGGAAATTTCATTTCCTTTCGGGAAGGGAAAAGAAATCTTGTGATTTCAATGGGGACGAATCAAAGAATCATTGGTGCATTTCCCTGCCCTTGATGGCATGCCATGCCTTTTGGTGGCTTTGACTTGGGGAAAGATTTTTTTCATTTTTTGGTTGATTTCTGAAGTGTCCATGCCATGTCCTCATATCTTGCCACCTAAGTTGTGTCTTCCTCCTTGACTTTTTCCCCTGCTTTTGCAACATCTGTGAGCTTAGTTTTTGCATCTTTTGGTCCTTTGCACTGCACCAGATATTATCCCGGGCCATTTCCTTACAGTCACTAAATTTCCCAAATTTTCTTTTTTTCTCCTCCAATTACAATTCCTTTGATGGTGTCTCCGCTCCAGCCTGTTTGTAGGCCCTTATTTTCTGTTTTGGCCTTCAGTGGGGATCAGATTTGGCAAGCTTTGCTGCATGTGCCTGCACTTGCTGGCGTATGGCCTGCCTGCATTTTGAAGGCTTTGACTTTGGGAACGATTTTTTCTTGTTTTTCTTTTTTCTTGTTTTAAATATTCATGCCATGTCCCTCATATCTTGCCCCCTAAGTTGTGTTTTCCTCCTTGACTTTTTCCGCTGCTTTTGAAATATCTGTGAGCTTTGTTTTGGCATCATTTAGTCCTTCGCACTGCACCTGACATAATCCCGGGCCATTTTCTTACAGTCACTAAATTTACCAAATTTACATTTTTACTTTTCCTAATGCAATATTTCCGATGCTGTCTCCATCCACCGCCCCTCACTGCCTGAAGCCCTGCCCCTCACACAGGGAGCCACAGCCATGACTGCCTAGTGCCCCGCCCCTCACTGACTGGATCCCCACCCCTGAAAGCCTGGAACCCCGCGCCTCACTCATGGGGCCTTGCCCTTCATAATTGGAGCCCCGCCCCTCAAAGATGGAGCCTTGCCCCTGACTGCATGGAGCCCTGCCCATCCCTCATGGATCCCCGCCCATCACTGGCTGGAGCCCTGCCCCACAAACATGGAGCCCTTTCCCTCACACATGGAGCCTTGCCCCTCTCTGGCTGGAGCCCTGCCACTAACACAAAGAGCCCCGGCCATCACTGCCCTGAGCCCCGCCCCCTCACTGACTGGATCCCCACCCCTGAAAGCCTGGAACCCCGCGCCTCACTCATGGGGCCTTGCCCTTCATATTTGAAGCCCCGCCCCTCAAATATGGAGCCCTATCCCTCACTGCATGGAGCCCTGCCCATCCCACATGGAGCCCTGCCCATCACTGGCTGGAGCCCTGCCCCACACACATGGAGCCTTTTCCCTCACACATGGAGCCCTGCCCCTCTCTGGCTGCAGCCCTAACCCTAACACATGGAGCCTCGGCAATCACTGCCTAGAGCCCCACCCCTCACTGACTGGATCCCCACCCCTCACAGCCCGGAACCCCGCCCCTCACGCATGGAACCCCCTTCCCTCACTCATGGAGCCCTGCCCATCCCACATGGAGCCCCCGCCCATCACTGGCTGGAGCCCTGCCCCACACACATGGAGCCGCTTCCGTCACACATAGAGCACCGCCCCTCACTGCCTGAAGCCCTGCCCCTCACACATGGAGCCCCGCCTTTGTAGGTCCTTCTTTTCGGTTTTGGCCTTCAGTGGGGATCAATTTCGGCAAGCTTTGCTGCATGTGTCTGCACCTGCTGGCGTATGGCCTGCCTGCATTTTGATGGCTTTGACTTTGGGAAAGATTTTTTCTTGTTTATTTTTTTGTTTAACTGTTGAAGCCATGTCCCTCATACCTTGCCATGTAAGTTGTGTCTTCCTCCTTGACTATTTCCCCCTGATTTTGCAACATCTCTTAGCTTAATTTTTGCATCTTTTGGTCCTTCGCACTGCACCTCATATAATCCCGGGCCATTTCCTTAGAGTAACTACATTTCCCAAATTTCCTTTTTTTCCTCCTCCAATTGCAATTCCTTTGATGGAGTCTCCATTCCAGTGTGTTTGTAGGTCCTTCTTTTCTCTTTGGGCCTTCAGTGGGGATGAATTTTGGCAAGCTTTGCTGCATGTGCCTGCACTTGCTGGTGCATGGCCTGCCTGCATTTTGATGGCTTTGACTTTGGAAAAATTTTTTTTTTTTTCGTTATTTTGTGAAGTGTCCATGCCATGTCCCTCATATCTTGCCCCCTAAGTTGTGTCTTCCTCCTTGACTTTTTCCCCTGCTTTTGCAACTTCTGTGAGCCTATTTTTTGCATGTTTTGGTCCTTTGCAATGCAGCTGATTTCCTCATAGCCTATTTTTTGAAGACATTAAAATTACTGATTTTCTGCTTTTTTCAATTGCATTTCATTTGAACTTATCTCCTTTCCAGAGTGTTTGCAAGCCTTTCTTTTGGGATTCACAAGATTCCTTTTCCCTTCCCGAAAGGAAATTTCATTTCCTTTCGGGAAGGGAAAAGAAATCTTGTGATTTCAATGGGGACGAATCAAAGAATCATTGGTGCATTTCCCTGCCCTTGATGGCATGCCATGCCTTTTGGTGGCTTTGACTTGGGGAAAGATTTTTTTCATTTTTTGGTTGATTTCTGAAGTGTCCATGCCATGTCCTCATATCTTGCCACCTAAGTTCTGTCTTCCTCCTTGACCTTTTCCCCTTCTTTTGCAACATCTGTGAGCTTAGTATTTGCATCTTTTGGTCCTTTGCACTGCACCTGATATTATCCCGGGACATTTCCTTACAGTCACTAAATTTCCCAAATTTTCTTTTTTTCTCCTCCAATTACAATTCCTTTGATGGTGTCTCTGCTCCAGCCTGTTTTTAGGCCCTTATTTTCTGTTTTGGCCTTCAGTGGGGATCAGATTTGGCAAGCTTTGCTGCATGTGCCTGCACTTGCTGGCGTATGGCCTGCCTGCATTTTGAAGGCTTTGACTTTGGGAACGATTTTTTCTTGTTTTTCTTTTTTCTTGTTTTAAATACTCATGCCATGTCCCTCATATCTTGCCCCCTAAGTTGTGTTTTCCTCCTTGACTTTTTCCGCTGCTTTTGAAATATCTGTGAGCTTTGTTTTGGCATCATTTAGTCCTTCGCACTGCACCTGACATAATCCCGGGCCATTTTCTTACAGTCACTAAATTTACCAAATTTACATTTTTACTTTTCCTAATGCAATATTTCCGATGCTGTCTCCATCCACCGCCCCTCACTGCCTGAAGCCCTGCCCCTCACACAGGGAGCCCCAGCCATGACTGCCTACTGCCCCGCCCCCGCACTGACTGGATCCCCACCCCTGAAAGCCTGGAACCCCGCGCCTCACTCATGGGGCCTTGCCCTTCATCATTGGAGCCCCGCCCCTCAAATATGGAGCCTTGCCCCTGACTGCATGGAGCCCTGCCCATCCCTCATGGATCCCCGCCCATCACTGGCTGGAGCCCTGCCCCACAAACATGGAGCCCTTTCCCTCACACATGGAGCCTTGCCCCTCTCTGGCTGGAGCCCTGCCACTAACACAAAGAGCCCCCGGCCATCCCTGCCCTGAGCCCCGCCCCTCACTGACTGGATCCCCACCCCTGAAAGCCTGGAACCCCGGCCTTCACTCATGGGGCCTTGCCCTTCATATTTGAAGCCCCGCCCCTCAAATATGGAGCCCTATCCCTCACTGCATGGAGCCCTGCCCATCCCACATGGAGCCCCGCCCATCACTGGCTGGAGCCCTGCCCCACACACATGGAGCCTTTTCCCTCACACATGGAGCCCTGCCACTCTCTGGCTGCTGCCCTAACTCTAACACATGGAGCCTCGGCAATCACTGCCTAGAGCCCCACCCCTCACTGACTGGATCCCCACCCCTCACAGCCCGGAACCCCGCCCCTCACGCATGGAACCCCTTCCCTCACTCATGGAGCCCTGCCCATCCCACATGGAGCCCCGCCCATCACTGGCTGGAGCCCTGCCCCACACACATGGAGCCGCTTCCGTCACACATAGAGCACCGCCCCTCACTGCCTGAAGCCCTGCCCCTCACACATGGAGCCCCGCCTTTGTAGGTCCTTCTTTTCGGTTTTGGCCTTCAGTGGGGATCAATTTTGGCAAGCTTTGCTGCATGTGTCTGCACCTGCTGGCGTATGGCCTGCCTGCATTTTGATGGCTTTGACTTTGGGAAAGATTTTTTCTTGTTTATTTTTTTGTTTAACTGTTGATGCCATGTCCCTCATACCTTGCCATGTAAGTTGTGTCTTCCTCCTTGACTATTTCCCCTGATTTTGCAACATCTCTTAGCTTAATTTTTGCATCTTTTGGTCCTTCGCACTGCACCTCATATAATCCCGGGCCATTTTCTTAGAGTAACTAGATTTCCCAAATTTCCTTTTTTTTCTCCTCCAATTGCAATTCCTTTGATGGAGTCTCCATTCCAGTGTGTTTGTAGGTCCTTCTTTTCTGTTTGGGCCTTCAGTGGGGATGAATTTTGGCAAGCTTTGCTGCATGTGCCTGGACTTGCTGGTGCATGGCCTGCCTGCATTTTGATGGCTTTGACTTTGGAAAATTTTTTTTTTTTTCGTTATTTTGTGAAGTGTCCATGCCATGTCCCTCATATCTTGCCCCCTAAGTTGTGTCTTCCTCCTTGACTTTTTCCCCTGCTTTTGCAACTTCTGTGAGCCTATTTTTTGCATGTTTTGGTCCTTTGCAATGCAGCTGATTTCCTCACAGCCTATTTTTTGAAGACATTAAAATTACTGATTTTCTGCTTTTCTCAATTGCATTTCATTTGAACTTATCTCCTTTCCAGAGTGTTTGCAAGCCTTTCTTTTGGGATTCACAAGATTCCTTTTCCCTTCCCGAAACGAAATTTCATTTCCTTTCGGGAAGGGAAAAGAAATCTTGTGATTTCAATGGGGACGAATCGAAGAATCATTGGTGCATTTCCCTGCCCTTGATGGCATGCCATGCCTTTTGGTGGCTTTGACTTGGGGAAAGATTTTTTTTCATTTTTTGGTTGATTTCTGAAGTGTCCCATGCCATGTCCTCATATCTTGCCACCTAAGTTCTGTCTTCCTCCTTGACTTTTTCCCCTGCTTTTGCAACATCTGTGAGCTTAGTTTTTGCATCTTTTGGTCCTTTGCACTGCACCCAGATATTATCCCGGGCCATTTCCTTACAGTCACTAAATTTCCCAAATTTTCTTTTTTTCTCCTCCAATTACAATTCCTTTGATGGTGTCTCCGCTCCAGCCTGTTTGTAGGCCCTTAGTTTTGGCCTTCAGTGGGGATCAGATTTGGCAAGCTTTGCTGCATGTGCCTGCACTTGCTGGCGTATGGCCTGCCTGCATTTTGAAGGCTTTGACTTTGGGAAAGATTTTTTCTTGTTTTTCTTTTTTCTTGTTTTAAATATTCATGCCATGTCCCTCATATCTTGCCCCCTAAGTTGTGTTTTCCTCCTTGACTTTTTCCGCTGCTTTTGAAATATCTGTGAGCTTTGTTTTGGCATCATTTAGTCCTTCGCACTGCACCTGACATAATCCCGGGCCATTTTCTTACAGTCACTAAATTTACCAAATTTACATTTTTACTTTTCCTAATGCAATATTTCCGATGCTGTCTCCATCCACCGCCCCTCACTGCCTGAAGCCCTGCCCCTCACACAGGGAGCCACAGCCATGACTGCCTAGTGCCCCGCCCCTCACTGACTGGATCCCCACCCCTGAAAGCCTGGAACCCCGCGCCTCACTCATGGGGCCTTGCCCTTCATAATTGGAGCCCCGCCCCTCAAATATGGAGCCTTGCCCCTGACTGCATGGAGCCCTGCCCATCCCTCATGGATCCCCGCCCATCACTGGCTGGAGCCCTGCCCCACACACATGCAGCCCTTTCCCTCACACATGGAGCCTTGCCCCTCTCTGGCTGGAGCCCTGCCACTAACACAAAGAGCCCCGGCCATCACTGCCCTGAGCCCCGCCCCTCACTGACTGGATCCCCACCCCTGAAAGCCTGGAACCCCGCGCCTCACTCATGGGGCATTGCCCTTCATATTTGAAGCCCCGCCCCTCAAATATGGAGCCCTATCCCTCACTGCATGGAGCCCTGCCCATCCCACATGGAGCCCCCGCCCATCACTGGCTGGAGCCCTGCCCCACACACATGGAGCCTTTTCCCTCACACATGGAGCCCTGCCCCTCTCTGGCTGCAGCCCTAACCCTAACACATGGAGCCTCGGCAATCACTGCCTAGAGCCCCACCCCTCACTGACTGGATCCCCACCCCTCACAGCCCGGAACCCCGCCCCTCACGCATGGAACCCCTTCCCTCACTCATGGAGCCCTGCCCATCCCACATGGAGCCCCGCCCATCACTGGCTGGAGCCCTGCCCCACACACATGGAGCCGCTTCCGTCACACATAGAGCACCGCCCCTCACTGCCTGAAGCCCTGCCCCTCACACATGGAGCCCCGCCTTTGTAGGTCCTTCTTTTCGGTTTTGGCCTTCAGTGGGGATCAATTTTGGCAAGCTTTGCTGCATGTGTCTGCACCTGCTGGCGTATGGCCTGCCTGCATTTTGATGGCTTTGACTTTGGGAAAGATTTTTTCTTGTTTATTTTTTTGTTTAACTGTTGAAGCCATGTCCCTCATACCTTGCCATGTAAGTTGTGTCTTCCTCCTTGACTATTTCCCCTGATTTTGCAACATCTCTTAGCTTAATTTTTGCATCTTTTGGTCCCTTCGCACTGCACCTCATATAATCCCGGGCCATTTTCTTAGAGTAACTAGATTTCCCAAATTTCCTTTTTTTCTCCTCCAATTGCAATTCCTTTGATGGAGTCTCCATTCCAGTGTGTTTGTAGGTCCTTCTTTTCTGTTTGGGCCTTCAGTGGGGGATGAATTTTGGCAAGCTTTGCTGCATGTGACTGGACTTGCTGGTGCATGGCCTGCCTGCATTTTGATGGCTTTGACTTTGGAAAATTTTTTTTTTTTTCGTTATTTTGTGAAGTGTCCATGCCATGTCCCTCATATCTTGCCCCCTAAGTTGTGTCTTCCTCCTTGACTTTTTCCCCTGCTTTTGCAACTTCTGTGAGCCTATTTTTTGCATGTTTTGGTCCTTTGCAATGCAGCTGATTTCCTCATAGCCTATTTTTTGAAGACATTAAAATTACTGATTTTCTGCTTTTTTCAATTGCATTTCATTTGAACTTATCTCCTTTCCAGAGTGTTTGCAAGCCTTTCTTTTGGGATTCACAAGATTCCTTTTCCCTTCCCGAAAGGAAATTTCATTTCCTTTCGGGAAGGGAAAAGAAATCTTGTGATTTCAATGGGGGACGAATCAAAGAATCATTGGTGCATTTCCCTGCCCTTGATGGCATGCCATGCCTTTTGGTGGCTTTGACTTGGGGAAAGATTTTTTTCATTTTTTGGTTGATTTCTGAAGTGTCCATGCCATGTCCTCATATCTTGCCACCTAAGTTCTGTCTTCCTCCTTGACCTTTTCCCCCTGCTTTTGCAACATCTGTGAGCTTAGTATTTGCATCTTTTGGTCCTTTGCACTGCACCTGATATTATCCCGGGACATTTCCTTACAGTCACTAAATTTCCCAAATTTTCTTTTTTTCTCCTCCAATTACAATTCCTTTGATGGTGTCTCTGCTCCAGCCTGTTTTTAGGCCCTTATTTTCTGTTTTGGCCTTCAGTGGGGATCAGATTTGGCAAGCTTTGCTGCATGTGCCTGCACTTGCTGGCGTATGGCCTGCCTGCATTTTGAAGGCTTTGACTTTGGGAACGATTTTTTCTTGTTTTTCTTTTTTCTTGTTTTAAATACTCATGCCATGTCCCTCATATCTTGCCCCCTAAGTTGTGTTTTCCTCCTTGACTTTTTCCGCTGCTTTTGAAATATCTGTGAGCTTTGTTTTGGCATCATTTAGTCCTTCGCACTGCACCTGACATAATCCCGGGCCATTTTCTTACAGTCACTAAATTTACCAAATTTACATTTTTACTTTTCCTAATGCAATATTTCCGATGCTGTCTCCATCCACCGCCCCTCACTGCCTGAAGCCCTGCCCCTCACACAGGGAGCCCCAGCCATGACTGCCTAGTGCCCCGCCCCCGCACTGACTGGATCCCCACCCCTGAAAGCCTGGAACCCCGCGCCTCACTCATGGGGCCTTGCCCTTCATCATTGGAGCCCCGCCCCTCAAAGATGGAGCCTTGCCCCTGACTGCATGGAGCCCTGCCCATCCCTCATGGATCCCCGCCCATCACTGGCTGGAGCCCTGCCCCCACAAACATGGAGCCCTTTCCCTCACATATGGAGCCTTGCCCCTCTCTGGCTGGAGCCCTGCCACTAACACAAAGAGCCCCGGCCATCACTGCCCTGAGCCCCGCCCCTCACTGACTGGATCCCCACCCCTGAAAGCCTGGAACCCCGGCCTTCACTCATGGGGCCTTGCCCTTCATATTTGAAGCCCCGCCCCTCAAATATGGAGCCCTATCCCTAACTGCATGGAGCCCTGCCCATCCCACATGGAGCCCCGCCCATCACTGGCTGGAGCCCTGCCCCACACACATGGAGCCTTTTCCCTCACACATGGAGCACTGCCACTCTCTGGCTGCTGCCCTAACTCTAACACATGGAGCCTCGGCAATCACTGCCTAGAGCCCCACCCCTCACTGACTGGATCCCCACCCCTCACAGCCCGGAACCCCCGCCCCTCACGCATGGAACCCCTTCCCTCACTCATGGAGCCCTGCCCATCCCACATGGAGCCCCGCCCATCACTGGCTGGAGCCCTGCCCCAAGCCCCGCCCATCACTGGCTGGAGCCCTGCCCCACACACATGGAGCCGCTTCCGTCACACATAGAGCACCGCCCCTCACTGCCTGAAGCCCTGCCCCTCACACATGGAGCCCCGCCTTTGTAGGTCCTTTTTTCGGTTTTGGCCTTCAGTGGGGATCAATTTTGGCAAGCTTTGCTGCATGTGTCTGCACCTGCTGGCGTATGGCCTGCCTGCATTTTGATGGCTTTGACTTTGGGAAAGATTTTTTCTTGTTTATTTTTTTGTTTAACTGTTGATGCCATGTCCCTCATACCTTGCCATGTAAGTTGTGTCTTCCTCCTTGACTATTTCCCCTGATTTTGCAACATCTCTTAGCTTAATTTTTGCATCTTTTGGTCCTTCGCACTGCACCTCATATAATCCCGGGCCATTTTCTTAGAGTAACTAGATTTCCCAAATTTCCTTTTTTTCTCCTCCAATTGCAATTCCTTTGATGGAGTCTCCATTCCAGTGTGTTTGTAGGTCCTTCTTTTCTCTTTGGGCCTTCAGTGGGGATGAATTTTGGCAAGCTTTGCTGCATGTGCCTGGACTTGCTGGTGCATGGCCTGCCTGCATTTTGATGGCTTTGACTTTGGAAAATTTTTTTTTTTTTCGTTATTTTGTGAAGTGTCCATGCCATGTCCCTCATATCTTGCCCCCTAAGTTGTGTCTTCCTCCTTGACTTTTTCCCCTGCTTTTGCAACTTCTGTGAGCCTATTTTTTTGCATGTTTTGGTCCTTTGCAATGCAGCTGATTTCCTCATAGCCTATTTTTTGAAGACATTAAAATTACTGATTTTCTGCTTTTTTCAATTGCATTTCATTTGAACTTATCTCCTTTCCGGAGTGTTTGCAAGCCTTTCTTTTGGGATTCACAAGATTCCTTTTCCCTTCCCGAAAGGAAATTTCATTTCCTTTCGGGAAGGGAAAAGAAATCTTGTGATTTCAATGGGGACGAATCGAAGAATCATTGGTGCATTTCCCTGCCCTTGATGGCATGCCATGCCTTTTGGTGGCTTTGACTTGGGGAAAGATTTTTTTCATTTTTTGGTTGATTTCTGAAGTGTCCATGCCATGTCCTCATATCTTGCCACCTAAGTTCTGTCTTCCTCCTTGACCTTTTCCCCTGCTTTTGCAACATCTGTGAGCTTAGTATTTGCATCTTTTGGTCCTTTGCACTGCACCTGATATTATCCCGGGACATTTCCTTACAGTCACTAAATTTCCCAAATTGTCTTTTTTTCTCCTCCAATTACAATTCCTTTGATGGTGTCTCTGCTCCAGCCTGTTTTTAGGCCCTTATTTTCTGTTTTGGCCTTCAGTGGGGATCAGATTTGGCAAGCTTTGCTGCATGTGCCTGCACTTGCTGGCGTATGGCCTGCCTGCATTTTGAAGGCTTTGACTTTGGGAACGATTTTTTCTTGTTTTTCTTTTTTCTTGTTTTAAATACTCATGCCATGTCCCTCATATCTTGCCCCCTAAGTTGTGTTTTCCTCCTTGACTTTTTCCGCTGCTTTTGAAATATCTGTGAGCTTTGTTTTGGCATCATTTAGTCCTTCGCACTGCACCTGACATAATCCCGGGCCATTTTCTTACAGTCACTAAATTTACCAAATTTACATTTTTACTTTTCCTAATGCAATATTTCCGATGCTGTCTCCATCCACCGCCCCTCACTGCCTGAAGCCCTGCCCCTCACACAGGGAGCCCCAGCCATGACTGCCTAGTGCCCCGCCCCGCACTGACTGGATCCCCACCCCTGAAAGCCTGGAACCCCGCGCCTCACTCATGGGGCCTTGCCCTTCATCATTGGAGCCCCGCCCCTCAAAGATGGAGCCTTGCCCCTGACTGCATGGAGCCCTGCCCATCCCTCATGGATCCCTGCCCATCACTGGCTGGAGCCCTGCCCCACAAACATGGAGCCCTTTCCCTCACACATGGAGCCTTGCCCCTCTCTGGCTGGAGCCCTGCCACTAACACAAAGAGCCCCGGCCATCCCTGCCCTGAGCCCCGCCCCTCACTGACTGGATCCCCACCCCTGAAAGCCTGGAACCCCGGCCTTCACTCATGGGGCCTTGCCCTTCATATTTGAAGCCCCGCCCCTCAAATATGGAGCCCTATCCCTCACTGCATGGAGCCCTGCCCATCCCACATGGAGCCCCGCCCATCACTGGCTGGAGCCCTGCCCCACACACATGGAGCCTTTTCCCTCACACATGGAGCCCTGCCACTCTCTGGCTGCTGCCCTAACTCTAACAAATGGAGCCTCGGCAATCACTGCCTAGAGCCCCACCCCTCACTGACTGGATCCCCACCCCTCACAGCCCGGAACCCCGCCCCTCACGCATGGAACCCCTTCCCTCACTCATGGAGCCCTGCCCATCCCACATGGAGCCCCGCCCATCACTGGCTGGAGCCCTGCCCCACACACATGGAGCCGCTTCCGTCACACATAGAGCACCGCCCCTCACTGCCTGAAGCCCTGCCCCTCACACATGGAGCCCCGCCTTTGTAGGTCCTTCTTTTCGGTTTTGGCCTTCAGTGGGGATCAATTTTGGCAAGCTTTGCTGCATGTGTCTGCACTTGCTGGCGTATGGCCTGCCTGCATTTTGATGGCTTTGACTTTGGGAAAGATTTTTTCTTGTTTATTTTTTTGTTTAACTGTTGAAGCCATGTCCCTCATACCTTGCCATGTAAGTTGTGTCTTCCTCCTTGACTATTTCCCCTGATTTTGCAACATCTCTTAGCTTAATTTTTGCATCTTTTGGTCCTTCGCACTGCACCTCATATAATCCCGGGCCATTTTCTTAGAGTAACTAGATTTCCCAAATTTCCTTTTTTTCTCCTCCAATTGCAATTCCTTTGATGGAGTCTCCATTCCAGTGTGTTTGTAGGTCCTTCTTTTCTGTTTGGGCCTTCAGTGGGGATGAATTTTGGCAAGCTTTGCTGCATGTGACTGGACTTGCTGGTGCATGGCCTGCCTGCATTTTGATGGCTTTGACTTTGGAAAATTTTTTTTTTTTTCGTTATTTTGTGAAGTGTCCATGCCATGTCCCTCATATCTTGCCCCCTAAGTTGTGTCTTCCTCCTTGACTTTTTCCCCTGCTTTTGCAACTTCTGTGAGCCTATTTTTTGCATGTTTTGGTCCTTTGCAATGCAGCTGATTTCCTCATAGCCTATTTTTTGAAGACATTAAAATTACTGATTTTCTGCTTTTTTCAATTGCATTTCATTTGAACTTATCTCCTTTCCAGAGTGTTTGCAAGCCTTTCTTTTGGGATTCACAAGATTCCTTTTCCCTTCCCGAAAGGAAATTTCATTTCCTTTCGGGAAGGGAAAAGAAATCTTGTGATTTCAATGGGGACGAATCAAAGAATCATTGGTGCATTTCCCTGCCCTTGATGGCATGCCATGCCTTTTGGTGGCTTTGACTTGGGGAAATATTTTATTCATTTTTTGGTTGATTTCTGAAGTGTCCATGCCATGTCCTCATATCTTGCCACCTAAGTTCTGTCTTCCTCCTTGACCTTTTCCCCTGCTTTTGCAACATCTGTGAGCTTAGTATTTGCATCTTTTGGTCCTTTGCACTGCACCTGATATTATCCCGGGACATTTCCTTACAGTCACTAAATTTCCCAAATTTTCTTTTTTTCTCCTCCAATTACAATTCCTTTGATGGTGTCTCTGCTCCAGCCTGTTTTTAGGCCCTTATTTTCTGTTTTGGCCTTCAGTGGGGATCAGATTTGGCAAGCTTTGCTGCATGTGCCTGCACTTGCTGGCGTATGGCCTGCCTGCATTTTGAAGGCTTTGACTTTGGGAACGATTTTTTCTTGTTTTTCTTTTTTCTTGTTTTAAATACTCATGCCATGTCCCTCATATCTTGCCCCCTAAGTTGTGTTTTCCTCCTTGACTTTTTCCGCTGCTTTTGAAATATCTGTGAGCTTTGTTTTGGCATCATTTAGTCCTTCGCACTGCACCTGACATAATCCCGGGCCATTTTCTTACAGTCACTAAATTTACCAAATTTACATTTTTACTTTTCCTAATGCAATATTTCCGATGCTGTCTCCATCCACCGCCCCTCACTGCCTGAAGCCCTGCCCCTCACACAGGGAGCCCCAGCCATGACTGCCTAGTGCCCCGCCCCGCACTGACTGGATCCCCACCCCTGAAAGCCTGGAACCCCGCGCCTCACTCATGGGGCCTTGCCCTTCATCATTGGAGCCCCGCCCCTCAAAGATGGAGCCTTGCCCCTGACTGCATGGAGCCCTGCCCATCCCTCATGGATCCCCGCCCATCACTGGCTGGAGCCCTGCCCCACAAACATGGAGCCCTTTCCCTCACACATGGAGCCTTGCCCCTCTCTGGCTGGAGCCCTGCCACTAACACAAAGAGCCCCGGCCATCCCTGCCCTGAGCCCCGCCCCTCACTGACTGGATCCCCACCCCTGAAAGCCTGGAACCCCGGCCTTCACTCATGGGGCCTTGCCCTTCATATTTGAAGCCCCGCCCCTCAAATATGGAGCCCTATCCCTCACTGCATGGAGCCCTGCCCATCCCACATGGAGCCCCGCCCATCACTGGCTGGAGCCCTGCCCCACACACATGGAGCCTTTTCCCTCACACATGGAGCCCTGCCACTCTCTGGCTGCTGCCCTAACTCTAACAAATGGAGCCTCGGCAATCACTGCCTAGAGCCCCACCCCTCACTGACTGGATCCCCACCCCTCACAGCCCGGAACCCCGCCCCTCACGCATGGAACCCCTTCCCTCACTCATGGAGCCCTGCCCATCCCACATGGAGCCCCGCCCATCACTGGCTGGAGCCCTGCCCCAAGCCCCGCCCATCACTGGCTGGAGCCCTGCCCCACACACATGGAGCCGCTTCCGTCACACATAGAGCACCGCCCCTCACTGCCTGAAGCCCTGCCCCTCACACATGGAGCCCCGCCTTTGTAGGTCCTTCTTTTCGGTTTTGGCCTTCAGTGGGGATCAATTTTGGCAAGCTTTGCTGCATGTGTCTGCACCTGCTGGCGTATGGCCTGCCTGCATTTTGATGGCTTTGACTTTGGGAAAGATTTTTTCTTGTTTATTTTTTTGTTTAACTGTTGATGCCATGTCCCTCATACCTTGCCATGTAAGTTGTGTCTTCCTCCTTGACTATTTCCCCTGATTTTGCAACATCTCTTAGCTTAATTTTTGCATCTTTTGGTCCTTCGCACTGCACCTCATATAATCCCGGGCCATTTTCTTAGAGTAACTAGATTTCCCAAATTTCCTTTTTTTCTCCTCCAATTGCAATTCCTTTGATGGAGTCTCCATTCCAGTGTGTTTGTAGGTCCTTCTTTTCTCTTTGGGCCTTCAGTGGGGATGAATTTTGGCAAGCTTTGCTGCATGTGCCTGGACTTGCTGGTGCATGGCCTGCCTGCATTTTGATGGCTTTGACTTTGGAAAATTTTTTTTTTTTTTCGTTATTTTGTGAAGTGTCCATGCCATGTCCCTCATATCTTGCCCCCTAAGTTGTGTCTTCCTCCTTGACTTTTTCCCCTGCTTTTGCAACTTCTGTGAGCCTATTTTTTGCATGTTTTGGTCCTTTGCAATGCAGCTGATTTCCTCATAGCCTATTTTTTGAAGACATTAAAATTACTGATTTTCTGCTTTTTTCAATTGCATTTCATTTGAACTTATCTCCTTTCCGGAGTGTTTGCAAGCCTTTCTTTTGGGATTCACAAGATTCCTTTTCCCTTCCCGAAAGGAAATTTCATTTCCTTTCGGGAAGGGAAAAGAAATCTTGTGATTTCAATGGGGACGAATCGAAGAATCATTGGTGCATTTCCCTGCCCTTGATGGCATGCCATGCCTTTTGGTGGCTTTGACTTGGGGAAAGATTTTTTTCATTTTTTGGTTGATTTCTGAAGTGTCCATGCCATGTCCTCATATCTTGCCACCTAAGTTCTGTCTTCCTCCTTGACCTTTTCCCCTGCTTTTGCAACATCTGTGAGCTTAGTATTTGCATCTTTTGGTCCTTTGCACTGCACCTGATATTATCCCGGGACATTTCCTTACAGTCACTAAATTTCCCAAATTGTCTTTTTTTCTCCTCCAATTACAATTCCTTTGATGGTGTCTCTGCTCCAGCCTGTTTTTAGGCCCTTATTTTCTGTTTTGGCCTTCAGTGGGGATCAGATTTGGCAAGCTTTGCTGCATGTGCCTGCACTTGCTGGCGTATGGCCTGCCTGCATTTTGAAGGCTTTGACTTTGGGAACGATTTTTTCTTGTTTTTCTTTTTTCTTGTTTTAAATACTCATGCCATGTCCCTCATATCTTGCCCCCTAAGTTGTGTTTTCCTCCTTGACTTTTTCCGCTGCTTTTGAAATATCTGTGAGCTTTGTTTTGGCATCATTTAGTCCTTCGCACTGCACCTGACATAATCCCGGGCCATTTTCTTACAGTCACTAAATTTACCAAATTTACATTTTTACTTTTCCTAATGCAATATTTCCGATGCTGTCTCCATCCACCGCCCCTCACTGCCTGAAGCCCTGCCCCTCACACAGGGAGCCCCAGCCATGACTGCCTAGTGCCCCCGCCCCGCACTGACTGGATCCCCACCCCTGAAAGCCTGGAACCCCGCGCCTCACTCATGGGGCCTTGCCCTTCATCATTGGAGCCCCGCCCCTCAAAGATGGAGCCTTGCCCCTGACTGCATGGAGCCCTGCCCATCCCTCATGGATCCCTGCCCATCACTGGCTGGAGCCCTGCCCCACAAACATGGAGCCCTTTCCCTCACACATGGAGCCTTGCCCCTCTCTGGCTGGAGCCCTGCCACTAACACAAAGAGCCCCCGGCCATCCCTGCCCTGAGCCCCGCCCCTCACTGACTGGATCCCCACCCCTGAAAGCCTGGAACCCCGGCCTTCACTCATGGGGCCTTGCCCTTCATATTTGAAGCCCCGCCCCTCAAATATGGAGCCCTATCCCTCACTGCATGGAGCCCTGCCCATCCCACATGGAGCCCCGCCCATCACTGGCTGGAGCCCTGCCCCACACACATGGAGCCTTTTCCCTCACACATGGAGCCCTGCCACTCTCTGGCTGCTGCCCTAACTCTAACAAATGGAGCCTCGGCAATCACTGCCTAGAGCCCCACCCCTCACTGACTGGATCCCCACCCCTCACAGCCCGGAACCCCGCCCCTCACGCATGGAACCCCTTCCCTCACTCATGGAGCCCTGCCCATCCCACATGGAGCCCCGCCCATCACTGGCTGGAGCCCTGCCCCACACACATGGAGCCGCTTCCGTCACACATAGAGCACCGCCCCTCACTGCCTGAAGCCCTGCCCCTCACACATGGAGCCCCGCCTTTGTAGGTCCTTCTTTTCGGTTTTGGCCTTCAGTGGGGATCAATTTTGGCAAGCTTTGCTGCATGTGTCTGCACTTGCTGGCGTATGGCCTGCCTGCATTTTGATGGCTTTGACTTTGGGAAAGATTTTTTCTTGTTTATTTTTTTGTTTAACTGTTGAAGCCATGTCCCTCATACCTTGCCATGTAAGTTGTGTCTTCCTCCTTGACTATTTCCCCTGATTTTGCAACATCTCTTAGCTTAATTTTTGCATCTTTTGGTCCTTCGCACTGCACCTCATATAATCCCGGGCCATTTTCTTAGAGTAACTAGATTTCCCAAATTTCCTTTTTTTCTCCTCCAATTGCAATTCCTTTGATGGAGTCTCCATTCCAGTGTGTTTGTAGGTCCTTCTTTTCTGTTTGGGCCTTCAGTGGGGATGAATTTTGGCAAGCTTTGCTGCATGTGACTGGACTTGCTGGTGCATGGCCTGCCTGCATTTTGATGGCTTTGACTTTGGAAAATTTTTTTTTTTTTTCGTTATTTTGTGAAGTGTCCATGCCATGTCCCTCATATCTTGCCCCCTAAGTTGTGTCTTCCTCCTTGACTTTTTCCCCTGCTTTTGCAACTTCTGTGAGCCTATTTTTTGCATGTTTTGGTCCTTTGCAATGCAGCTGATTTCCTCATAGCCTATTTTTTGAAGACATTAAAATTACTGATTTTCTGCTTTTTTCAATTGCATTTCATTTGAACTTATCTCCTTTCCAGAGTGTTTGCAAGCCTTTCTTTTGGGATTCACAAGATTCCTTTTCCCTTCCCGAAAGGAAATTTCATTTCCTTTCGGGAAGGGAAAAGAAATCTTGTGATTTCAATGGGGACGAATCAAAGAATCATTGGTGCATTTCCCTGCCCTTGATGGCATGCCATGCCTTTTGGTGGCTTTGACTTGGGGAAATATTTTATTCATTTTTTGGTTGATTTCTGAAGTGTCCATGCCATGTCCTCATATCTTGCCACCTAAGTTGTGTCTTCCTCCTTGACCTTTTCCCCTGCTTTTGCAACATCTGTGAGCTTAGTATTTGCATCTTTTGGTCCTTTGCACTGCACCTGATATTATCCCGGGACATTTCCTTACAGTCACTAAATTTCCCAAATTTTCTTTTTTTCTCCTCCAATTACAATTCCTTTGATGGTGTCTCTGCTCCAGCCTGTTTTTAGGCCCTTATTTTCTGTTTTGGCCTTCAGTGGGGATCAGATTTGGCAAGCTTTGCTGCATGTGCCTGCACTTGCTGGCGTATGGCCTGCCTGCATTTTGAAGGCTTTGACTTTGGGAACGATTTTTTCTTGTTTTTCTTTTTTCTTGTTTTAAATACTCATGCCATGTCCCTCATATCTTGCCCCCTAAGTTGTGTTTTCCTCCTTGACTTTTTCCGCTGCTTTTGAAATATCTGTGAGCTTTGTTTTGGCATCATTTAGTCCTTCGCACTGCACCTGACATAATCCCGGGCCATTTTCTTACAGTCACTAAATTTACCAAATTTACATTTTTACTTTTCCTAATGCAATATTTCCGATGCTGTCTCCATCCACCGCCCCTCACTGCCTGAAGCCCTGCCCCTCACACAGGGAGCCCCAGCCATGACTGCCTAGTGCCCCGCCCCGCACTGACTGGATCCCCACCCCTGAAAGCCTGGAACCCCGCGCCTCACTCATGGGGCCTTGCCCTTCATCATTGGAGCCCCGCCCCTCAAAGATGGAGCCTACTGCATGGGAGCCCCTGCCCATCCCTCATGGATCCCCGCCCATCACTGGCTGGAGCCCTGCCCCACAAACATGGAGCCCTTTCCCTCACACATGGAGCCTTGCCCCTCTCTGGCTGGGAGCCCTGCCACTAACACAAAGAGCCCCGGCCCATTCCCTGCCCTGAGCCCCCGCCCCCTCACTGACTGGATCCCCACCCCCTGAAAGCCTGGAACCCCGGCCTTCACTCATGGGGCCTTGCCCTTCATATTTGAAGCCCCCGCCCCTCAAATATGGAGCCCTATCCCTCACTGCATGGAGCCCTGCCCATCCCACATGGAGCCCCGCCCATCACTGGCTGGAGCCCTGCCCCACACACATGGAGCCTTTTCCCTCACACATGGAGCCCTGCCACTCTCTGGCTGCTGCCCTAACTCTAACAAATGGAGCCTCGGCAATCACTGCCTAGAGCCCCACCCCTCACTGACTGGATCCCCACCCCTCACAGCCCGGAACCCCGCCCCTCACGCATGGAACCCCTTCCCTCACTCATGGAGCCCTGCCCATCCCACATGGAGCCCCGCCCATCACTGGCTGGAGCCCTGCCCCACACACATGGAGCCGCTTCCGTCACACATAGAGCACCGCCCCTCACTGGCTGAAGCCCTGCCCCTCACACATGGAGCCCCGCCTTTGTAGGTCCTTCTTTTCGGTTTTGGCCTTCAGTGGGGATCAATTTTGGCAAGCTTTGCTGCATGTGTCTGCACTTGCTGGCGTATGGCCTGCCTGCATTTTGATGGCTTTGACTTTGGGAAAGATTTTTTCTTGTTTATTTTTTTGTTTAACTGTTGAAGCCATGTCCCTCATACCTTGCCATGTAAGTTGTGTCTTCCTCCTTGACTATTTCCCCTGATTTTGCAACATCTCTTAGCTTAATTTTTGCATCTTTTGGTCCTTCGCACTGCACCTCATATAATCCCGGGCCATTTTCTTAGAGTAACTAGATTTCCCAAATTTCCTTTTTTTCTCCTCCAATTGCAATTCCTTTGATGGAGTCTCCATTCCAGTGTGTTTGTAGGTCCTTCTTTTCTGTTTGGGCCTTCAGTGGGGATGAATTTTGGCAAGCTTTGCTGCATGTGACTGGACTTGCTGGTGCATGGCCTGCCTGCATTTTGATGGCTTTGACTTTGGAAAATTTTTTTTTTTTTCGTTATTTTGTGAAGTGTCCATGCCATGTCCCTCATATCTTGCCCCCTAAGTTGTGTCTTCCTCCTTGACTTTTTCCCCTGCTTTTGCAACTTCTGTGAGCCTATTTTTTGCATGTTTTGGTCCTTTGCAATGCAGCTGATTTCCTCATAGCCTATTTTTTGAAGACATTAAAATTACTGATTTTCTGCTTTTTTCAATTGCATTTCATTTGAACTTATCTCCTTTCCAGAGTGTTTGCAAGCCTTTCTTTTGGGATTCACAAGATTCCTTTTCCCTTCCCGAAAGGAAATTTCATTTCCTTTCGGGAAGGGAAAAGAAATCTTGTGATTTCAATGGGGACGAATCAAAGAATCATTGGTGCATTTCCCTGCCCTTGATGGCATGCCATGCCTTTTGGTGGCTTTGACTTGGGGAAAGATTTTATTCATTTTTTGGTTGATTTCTGAAGTGTCCATGCCATGTCCTCATATCTTGCCACCTAAGTTGTGTCTTCCTCCTTGACCTTTTCCCCTGCTTTTGCAACATCTGTGAGCTTAGTATTTGCATCTTTTGGTTCTTTTGCACTGCACCTGATATTATCCCGGGACATTTCCTTACAGTCACTAAATTTCCCAAATTTTCTTTTTTTCTCCTCCAATTACAATTCCTTTGATGGTGTCTCTGCTCCAGCCTGTTTTTAGGCCCTTATTTTCTGTTTTGGCCTTCAGTGGGGATCAGATTTGGCAAGCTTTGCTGCATGTGCCTGCACTTGCTGGCGTATGGCCTGCCTGCATTTTGAAGGCTTTGACTTTGGGAACGATTTTTTCTTGTTTTTCTTTTTTCTTGTTTTAAATACTCATGCCATGTCCCTCATATCTTGCCCCCTAAGTTGTGTTTTCCTCCTTGACTTTTTCCGCTGCTTTTGAAATATCTGTGAGCTTTGTTTTGGCATCATTTAGTCCTTCGCACTGCACCTGACATAATCCCGGGCCATTTTCTTACAGTCACTAAATTTACCAAATTTACATTTTTACTTTTCCTAATGCAATATTTCCGATGCTGTCTCCATCCACCGCCCCTCACTGCCTGAAGCCCTGCCCCTCACACAGGGAGCCCCAGCCATGACTGCCTAGTGCCCCGCCCCGCACTGACTGGATCCCCACCCCTGAAAGCCTGGAACCCCGCGCCTCACTCATGGGGCCTTGCCCTTCATCATTGGAGCCCCGCCCCTCAAAGATGGAGCCTTGCCCCTGACTGCATGGAGCCCTGCCCATCCCTCATGGATCCCCGCCCATCACTGGCTGGAGCCCTGCCCCACAAACATGGAGCCCTTTCCCTCACACATGGAGCCTTGCCCCTCTCTGGCTGGAGCCCTGCCACTAACACAAAGAGCCCCGGCCATCCCTGCCCTGAGCCCCGCCCCTCACTGACTGGATCCCCACCCCTGAAAGCCTGGAACCCCGGCCTTCACTCATGGGGCCTTGCCCTTCATATTTGAAGCCCCGCCCCTCAAATATGGAGCCCTATCCCTCACTGCATGGAGCCCTGCCCATCCCACATGGAGCCCCGCCCATCACTGGCTGGAGCCCTGCCCCACACACATGGAGCCTTTTCCCTCACACATGGAGCCCTGCCACTCTCTGGCTGCTGCCCTAACTCTAACACATGGAGCCTCGGCAATCACTGCCTAGAGCCCCACCCCTCACTGACTGGATCCCCACCCCTCACAGCCCGGAACCCCGCCCCTCACGCATGGAACCCCTTCCCTCACTCATGGAGCCCTGCCCATCCCACATGGAGCCCCGCCCATCACTGGCTGGAGCCCTGCCCCACACACATGGAGCCGCTTCCGTCACACATAGAGCACCGCCCCTCACTGCCTGAAGCCCTGCCCCTCACACATGGAGCCCCGCCTTTGTAGGTCCTTCTTTTCGGTTTTGGCCTTCAGTGGGGATCAATTTTGGCAAGCTTTGCTGCATGTGTCTGCACTTGCTGGCGTATGGCCTGCCTGCATTTTGATGGTTTTGACTTTGGGAAAGATTTTTTCTTGTTTTTTTTTTTTTTTGTTTAACTGTTCATGCCATGTCCCCTCATATCTTGCCCCGTAAGTTGTGTCTTCCTCCTTGACTATTTCCCCTGATTTTGCAACATCTCTTAGCTTAATTTTTGCATCTTTTGGTCCTTCGCACTGCACCTCATATAATACCGGGCCATTTTCTTAGAGTAACTAGATTTCTCAAATTTCCTTTTTTTCTCCTCCAATTGCAATTCCTTTGATGGAGTCTCCGTTCCAGTGTGTTTGTAGGTCCTTCTTTTCTGTTTGGGCCTTCAGTGGGGATGAAGTTTGGCAAGCTTTGCTGCATGTGCCTGCACTTGCTGGTGTATGGCCTGCCTGCATTTTGATGGCTTTGACTTTGGAAAAATTTTTTTTTTTTCGTGGTTTTGTGAAGTGTCCATGCCATGTCCCTCATATCTTGCCCCCTAAGTTCTGTCTTCGTCCTTGACTTTTCCCCCTGCTTTTGCAACATCTGTGAGCCTATTTTTTGCATGTTTTGGTCCTTTGCAATGCAGCTGATTTCCTCACAGCCTATTTTTTGAAGACATTAAAATTACTGATTTTCTGCTTTTTTCAATTGCATTTCATTTGAACTTATCTCCTTTCCAGAGTGTTTGCAAGCCTTTCTTTTGGGATTCACAAGATTCCTTTTCCCTTCCCGAAAGGAAATTTCATTTCCTTTCGGGAAGGGAAAAGAAATCTTGTGATTTCAATGGGGACGAATCGAAGAATCATTGGTGCATTTCCCTGCCCTTGATGGCATGCCATGCCTTTTGGTGGCTTTGACTTGGGGAAAGATTTTTTTCATTTTTTGGTTGATTTCTGAAGTGTCCATGCCATGTCCTCATATCTTGCCACCTAAGTTGTGTCTTCCTCCTTGACCTTTTCCCCTGCTTTTGCAACATCTCTGAGCTTAGTTTTTGCATCTTTTGGTCCTTCGCACTGCACCTGATATTATCCCGGGCCATTTCCTTACAGTCACTAAATTTCGCAAATTTTCTTTTTTTCTCCTCCAATTACAATTCCTTTGATGGTGTCTCCGCTCCAGCCTGTTTGTAGGCCCTTATTTTCTGTTTTGGCCTTCAGTGGGGATCAGATTTGGCAAGCTTTGCTGCATGTGCCTGCACTTGCTGGCGTATGGCCTGCCTGCATTTTGAAGGCTTTGACTTCGGGAACGATTTTTTCTTGTTTTTCTTTTTTCTTGTTTTAAATATTCATGCCATGTCCCTCATCTCTTGCCCCCTAAGTTGTGTTTTCCTCCTTGACTTTTTCCGCTGCTTTTGAAATATCTGTGAGCTTTGTTTTGGCATCATTTAGTCCTTCGCACTGCACCTGACATAATCCCGGGCCATTTTCTTACAGTCACTAAATTTACCAAATTTACATTTTTACTTTTCCTAATGCAATATTTCCGATGCTGTCTCCATCCACCGCCCCTCACTGCCTGAAGCCCTGCCCCTCACACAGGGAGCCCCAGCCATGACTGCCTAGTGCCCCGCCCCGCACTGACTGGATCCCCACCCCTGAAATCCTGGAACCCCGCGCCTCACTCATGGGGCCTTGCCCTTCATATTTGAAGCCCCGCCCCTCAAATATGGAGCCCTATCCCTCACTGCATGGAGCCATGCCCATCCCACATGGAGCCCCGCCCATCACTGGCTGGAGCCCTGCCCCACACACATGGAGCCTTTTCCCTCACACATGGAGCCCTGCCCCTCTCTGGCTGCAGCCCTAACCCTAACACATGGAGCCTCGGCAATCACTGCCTAGAGCCCCACCCCTCACTGACTGGATCCCCACCCCTCACAGCCCGGAACCCCGCCCCTCACGCATGGAACCCCTTCCCTCACTCATGGAGCCCTGCCCATCCCACATGGAGCCCCGCCCATCACTGGCTGGAGCCCTGCCCCACACACATGGAGCCGCTTCCGTCACACATAGAGCACCGCCCCTCACTGCCTGAAGCCCTGCCCCTCACACATGGAGCCCCGCCTTTGTAGGTCCTTCTTTTCGGTTTTGGCCTTCAGTGGGGATCAATTTTGGCAAGCTTTGCTGCATGTGTCTGCACCTGCTGGCGTATGGCCTGCCTGCATTTTGATGGCTTTGACTTTGGGAAAGATTTTTTCTTGTTTTTTTTTTTTGTTTAACTGTTCATGCCATGTCCCTCATATCTTGCCTCGTAAGTTGTGTCTTCCTCCTTGACTATTTCCCCTGATTTTGCAACATCTCTTAGCTTAATTTTTGCAGCGTTTGGTCCTTCGCACTGCACCTCATATAATCCCGGGCCATTTTCTTAGAGTAACTAGATTTCCCAAATTTCCTTTTTTTCTCCTCCAATTGCAATTCCTTTGATGGAGTCTCCGTTCCAGTGTGTTTGTAGGTCCTTCTTTTCTGTTTGGGCCTTCAGTGGGGATGAATTTTGGCAAGCTTTGCTGCATGTGCCTGGACTTGCTGGTGTATGGCCTGCCTGCATTTTGATGGCTTTGACTTTGGAAAAATTTTTTTTTTTCGTTGTTTTGTGAAGTGTCCATGCCATGTCCCTCATATCTTGCCCCCTAAGTTGTGTCTTCCTCCTTGACTTTTTCCCCTGCTTTTGCAACATCTGTGAGCCTATTTTTTGCATGTTTTGGTCCTTTGCAATGCAGCTGATTTCCTCACAGCCTATTTTTTGAAGACATTAAAATTACTGATTTTCTGCTTTTTTCAATTGCATTTCATTTGAACTTATCTCCTTTCCAGAGTGTTTGCAAGCCTTTCTTTTGGGATTCACAAGATTCCTTTTCCCTTCCCGAAAGGAAATTTCATTTCCTTTCGGGAAGGGAAAAGAAATCTTGTGATTTCAATGGGGACGAATCGAAGAATCATTGGTGCATTTCCCTGCCCTTGATGGCATGCCATGCCTTTTGGTGGCTTTGACTTGGGGAAAGATTTTTTTCATTTTTTGGTTGATTTCTGAAGTGTCCATGCCATGTCCTCATATCTTGCCACCTAAGTTGTGTCTTCCTCCTTGACTTTTTCCCCTTCTTTTGCAACATCTGTGAGCTTAGTTTTGGCATCTTTTGGTCCTTCGCACTGCACCTGATATTATCCCGGGCCATTTCCTTACAGTCACTAAATTTCCCAAATTGTCTTTTTTTCTCCTCCAATTACAATTCCTTTGATGGTGTCTCCGCTCCAGCCTGTTTGTAGGCCCTTATTTTCTGTTTCGGCCTTCAGTGGGGATCAGATTTGGCAAGCTTTGCTGCATGTGCCTGCACTTGCTGGCGTATGGCCTACCTGCATTTTGAAGGCTTTGACTTTGGGAACGATTTTTTCTTGTTTTTCTTTTTTCTTGTTTTAAATATTCATGCCATGTCCCTCATATCTTGCCCCCTTAGTTGTGTTTTCCTCCTTGACTTTTTCCGCTGCTTTTGAAATATCTGTGAGCTTTGTTTTGGCATCATTTAGTCCTTCGCACTGCACCTGACATAATCCCGGGCCATTTTCTTACAGTCACTAAATTTACCAAATTTACATTTTTACTTTTCCTAATGCAATATTTCCGATGCTGTCTCCATCCACCGCCCCTCACTGCCTGAAGCCCTGCCCCTCACACAGGGAGCCCCAGCCATGACTGCCTAGTGCCCCGCCCCGCACTGACTGGATCCCCACCCCTGAAAGCCTGGAACCCCGCGCCTCACTGATGGGGCCTTGCCCTTCATAATTGGAGCCCCGCCCCTCAAAGATGGAGCCTTGCCCCTGACTGCATGGAGCCCTGCCCATCCCTCATGGATCCCCGCCCATCACTGGCTGGAGCCCTGCCCCACAAACATGGAGCCCTTTCCCTCACACATGGAGCCTTGCCCCTCTCTGGCTGGAGCCCTGCCACTAACACAAAGAGCCCCGGCCATCACTGCCCTGAGCCCCGCCCCTCACTGACTGGATCCCCACCCCTGAAAGCCTGGAACCCCGCGCCTCACTCATGGGGCCTTGCCCTTACTAGTTGAAGCCCCACCCCTCAAATATGGAGCCCTATCCCTCAATGCATGGAGCCCTGCCCATCCCACATGGAGCCCCGCCCATCACTGGCTGGAGCCCTGCCCCACACACATGGAGCCTTTTCCCTCACACATGGAGCCCTGCCCCTCTCTGGCTGCAGCCCTAACCCTAACACATGGAGCCTCGGCAATCACTGCCTAGAGCCCCACCCCTCACTGACTGGATCCCCACCCCTCACAGCCCGGAACCCCGCCCCTCATGCATGGAACCCCTTCCCTCACTCATGGAGCCCTGCCCATCCCACATGGAGCCCCGCCCATCACTGGCTGGAGCCCTGCCCCACACACATGGAGCCGCTTCCGTCACACATAGAGCACCGCCCCTCACTGCCTGAAGCCCTGCCCCTCACACATGGAGCCCCGCCTTTGTAGGTCCTTCTTTTCGGTTTTGGCCTTCAGTGGGGATCAATTTTGGCAAGCTTTGCTGCATGTGTCTGCACTTGCTGGCGTATGGCCTGCCTGCATTTTGATGGCTTTGACTTTGGGAAAGATTTTTTCTTGTTTTTTTTTTTGGTTTAACTGTTCATGCCATGTCCCTCATATCTTGCCCCCTAAGTTGTGTCTTCCTCCTTGACTATTTCCCCTGATTTTGCAGCATCTCTTAGCTTAATTTTTGCATCTTTTGGTCCTTCGCACTGCACCTCATATAATCCCGGGCCATTTTCTTAGAGTAACTAGATTTACCAAATTTCCTTTTTTTCTCCTCCAATTGCAATTCCTTTGATGGAGTCTCCGTTCCAGTGTGTTTGTAGGTCCTTCTTTTCTGTTTGGGCCTTCAGTGGGGATGAATTTTGGCAAGCTTTGCTGCATGTGCCTGGACTTGCTGGTGTATGGCCTGCCTGCATTTTGATGGCTTTGACTTTGGAAAAATTTTTTTTTTTTCGTTGTTTTGTGAAGTGTCCATGCCATGTCCCTCATATCTTGCCCCCTAAGTTGTGTCTTCCTCCTTGACTTTTTCCCCTGCTTTTGCAACATCTGTGAGCCTATTTTTTGCATGTTTTGGTCCTTTGCAATGCAGCTGATTTCCTCACAGCCTATTTTTTGAAGACATTAAAATTACTGATTTTCTGCTTTTTTCAATTGCATTTCATTTGAACTTATCTCCTTTCCAGAGTGTTTGCAAGCCTTTCTTTTGGGATTCACAAGATTCCTTTTCCCTTCCCGAAAGGAAATTTCATTTCCTTTCGGGAAGGGAAAAGAAATCTTGTGATTTCAATTGGGGACGAATCGAAGAATCATTGGTGCATTTCCCTGCCCTTGATGGCATGCCATGCCTTTTGGTGGCTTTGACTTGGGGAAAGATTTTTTTCATTTTTTGGTTGATTTCTGAAGTGTCCATGCCATGTCCTCATATCTTGCCACCTAAGTTGAGTCTTCCTCCTTGACTTTTTCCCCTGCTTTTGCAACATCTGTGAGCTTAGTTTTTGCATCTTTTGGTCCTTCGCACTGCACCTGATATTATCCCGGGCCATTTCCTTACAGTCACTAAATTTCCCAAATTGTCTTTTTTTCTCCTCCAATTACAATTCCTTTGATGGTGTCTCCGCTCCAGCCTGTTTGTAGGCCCTTATTTTCTGTTTCGGCCTTCAGTGGGGATCAGATTTGGCAAGCTTTGCTGCATGTGCCTGCACTTGCTGGCGTATGGCCTGCCTGCGTTTTGAAGGCTTTGACTTTGGGAACGATTTTTTCTTGTTTTTCTTTTTTCTTGTTTTAAATATTCATGCCATGTCCCTCATATCTTGCCCCCTAAGTTGTGTTTTCCTCCTTGACTTTTTCCGCTGCTTTTGAAATATCTGTGAGCTTTGTTTTGGCATCATTTAGTCCTTCGCACTGCACCTGACATAATCCCGGGCCATTTTCTTACAGTCACTAAATTTACCAAATTTACATTTTTACTTTTCCTAATGCAATATTTCCGATGCTGTCTCCATCCACCGCCCCTCACTGCCTGAAGCCCTGCCCCTCACACAGGGAGCCCCAGCCATGACTGCCTAGTGCCCCGCCCCGCACTGACTGGATCCCCACCCCTGAAAGCCTGGAACCCCGCGCCTCACTCATGGGGCCTTGCCCTTCATCATTGGAGCCCCGCCCCTCAAAGATGGAGCCTTGCCCCTGACTGCATGGAGCCCTGCCCATCCCTCATGGATCCCCCGCCCATCACTGGCTGGAGCCCTGCCCCACAAACATGGAGCCCTTTCCCTCACACATGGAGCCTTGCCCCTCTCTGGCTGGAGCCCTGCCACTAACACAAAGAGCCCCGGCCATCACTGCCCTGAGCCCCGCCCCTCACTGACTGGATCCCCACCCCTGAAATCCTGGAACCCCGCGCCTCACTCATGGGGCCTTGCCCTTACTAGTTGAAGCCCCGCCCCTCAAATATGGAGCCCTATCCCTCACTGCATGGAGCCCTGCCCATCCCACATGGAGCCCCCGCCCATCACTGGCTGGAGCCCTGCCCCACACACATGGAGCCTTTTCCCTCACACATGGAGCCCTGCCCCTCTCTGGCTGCAGCCCTAACCCTAACACATGGAGCCTCGGCAATCACTGCCTAGAGCCCCACCCCTCACTGACTGGATCCCCACCCCTCACAGCCCGGAACCCCGCCCCTCACGCATGGAACCCCTTCCCTCACTCATGGAGCCCTGCCCATCCCACATGGAGCCCCGCCCATCACTGGCTGGAGCCCTGCCCCCACACACATGGAGCCGCTTCCGTCACACATAGAGCACCGCCCCTCACTGCCTGAAGCCCTGCCCCCTCACACATGGAGCCCCGCCTTTGTAGGTCCTTCTTTTCGGTTTTGGCCTTCAGTGGGGATCAATTTTGGCAAGCTTTGCTGCATGTGTCTGCACTTGCTGGCGTATGGCCTGCCTGCATTTTGATGGCTTTGACTTTGGGAAAGATTTTTTCTTGTTTTTTTTTTTGGTTTAACTGTTCATGCCATGTCCCTCATATCTTGCCCCCTAAGTTGTGTCTTCCTCCTTGACTATTTCCCCTGATTTTGCAGCATCTCTTAGCTTAATTTTTGCATCTTTTGGTCCTTCGCACTGCACCTCATATGATCCCGGGCCATTTTCTTAGAGTAACTAGATTTCCCAAATTTCCTTTTTTTCTCCTCCAATTGCAATTCCTTTGATGGAGTCTCCGTTCCAGTGTGTTTGTAGGTCCTTCTTTTCTGTTTGGGCCTTCAGTGGGGATGAATTTTGGCAAGCTTTGCTGCATGTGCCTGGACTTGCTGGTGTATGGCCTGCCTGCATTTTGATGGCTTTGACTTTGGAAAAATTTTTTTTTTTTCGTTGTTTTGTGAAGTGTCCATGCCATGTCCCTCATATCTTGCCCCCTAAGTTGTGTCTTCCTCCTTGACTTTTTCCCCTGCTTTTGCAACATTTGTGAGCTTTGTTTTGGCACCTTTTGGTCCTTTGCACTGGACCTGATAAAACCCCAGGCCATTTTCTTAGAGTCACTAAATTTCCCAAATTTTCTATTTTTCTCTTCCAGTTGCAATTCCTTTGATGTTGACTCCTTTCCAGCGTGTTTGTAGGTCCTTCTTTTCTGTTTTGGCCTTCAGTGGGGATCAATTTTGGCAAGCTTTGCTGCATGTGCCTGCCCTTGGTGGCGTATGGACTGCCTGCATTTTGATGGCTTTAACTTTGGGAAAGATTATTTCTTTTTTTTTTTTTTTTATTATTTTAAGTATTCATGCCATGTCCCTCATATCTTGCCCCCTAAGTTGTGTCTTCCTCCTTGACTTTTTCCCCTGCTTTTGCAACATCTGTGAGCTTAGTTTTGGCATCTTTTGGTCCTTTGCACTGCACCTGATATAAACCCAGGCCATTTTCTTAGAGTCACTAAATTTCCCAAATTTTCTTTTTTTCTCCTCTCATTGCAAATCCTTTGATATTGTCTCCATTCAAGCGTGTTTGTAGGTCCTTCTTTTCTGTTTTTCGCTTCAGTGGGGATCAATTTTGGCAAGCTTTGCTGCATGTCCCTGCCCTGGGTGCCGTATGGCCTGCCTGCATTTTGATGGCTTTGACTTTGGGAAAGATTATTTCTATTTTTTTTTTTTGGTTTGTTTTAAGTATTCATGCCATGTCCCTCATATCTTGCCCCCTAAGTGGTGTCTTCGTCCTTGACTTTTTCCCCTGCTTTTGCAACATGTGTGAGCTTAGTTTTGGCATCTTTTGGTCCTTTGCTCTGCACCTGATATAAACCCAGGCCTTTTTCTTGGAGTCACTAAATTTCCCAAATTTTCATTTTTTCTCCTTTAATTGCAATTCCTTTGATGTTGACCCCTTTCCAGCATGTTTGTAGGTCCTTCTTTTCTGTTTTGGCCTTCAGTGGGGATCAGTTTTGGCAAGCTTTGCTGCATGTGCCTGCCCTTGCTGGCGTATGGCCTGCCTGCATTTTGATGGCTTTGACTTTGGGAAAGATTTTTTCTTTTTTTTTTTTTTTTTTTCTTTTAAGTATTCATGCCATGTCCCTCATATCTTTCCCACTAAGTTGTGTCTTCCTCCTTGACTTTTTCCCCTGCTTTTGCAACATCTGTGAGCTTAGTTTTGGCACCTTTTGGTCCTTTGCAATGCACCTGATATAAACCCAGGCCATTTTTTTAGAGTCCGTAATTTCCCTAATTTTTTTTTTTTCTCCTCCAATTGCAATTCCTTTTATGTTGTCTCCATTCCAGCGTGTTTGTAGGTCCTTCTTTTCTGTTTTGGCCTTCAGTGGGGATCAATTTTGGCAAGCTTTGCTGCATGTGCCTGCCCTTGGTGGTTTATGGCCTGCCTGCATTTTGATGGCTTTGACTTTGGGAAAGATTTTTTCTTGTTTTTTTTTTTTTTGTTTAACTGTACATGCCATGTCCCTCATATCTTGCCCCCTAAGTTGTGTCTTCCTCCTTGACTTTTTCCCCTGCTTTTGCAACATCTGTGAGCTTAGTTTTGGCACCTTTTCGTCCTTTGCAATGCACCTGATATAAACCCAGGCCATTTTATTAGAGCCAGTAATTTCCCAAATTTTCTTTTTTTCTCCTACAATTGCAAATCCTTTGATGTTGACCCCTTTCCAGCGTGTTTGTAGGTCCTTCTTTTCTGTTTTGGCCTTCAGTGGGGATCAATTTTGGCAAGCTTTGCTGCATGTGCCTGCCCTTGGTGGCGTATGGCCTGCCTGCATTTTGATGGCTTTGACTTTGGGAAAGATTTTTTCTTTTTTTCTTTTTTTTTTCTTTTAAGTATTCATGCCATGTCCCTCATATCTTTCCCACTAAGTTGTGTCTTCCTCCTTGACTTTTTCCCCTGCTTTTGCAACATCTGTGAGCTTAGTTTTGGCACCTTTTGGTCCTTTGCAATGCACCTGATATAAACCCAGGCCATTTTTTTAGAGTCCGTAATTTCCCTAATTTTTTTTTTTCTCCTCCAATTGCAATTCCTTTTATGTTGTCTCCATTCCAGCGTGTTTTTAGGTCCTTCTTTTCTGTTTTGGCCTTCAGTGGGGATCAATTTTGGCAAGCTTTGCTGCATGTGCCTGCCCTTGCTGGCGTATGGCCTCTCTGCATTTTGATGGCTTTGACCTTGGGAAAGATTTTTTCTTGTTTTTTTTTTTTTGTTTAACTGTACATGCCATGTCCCTCATATCTTGCCCCGTAAGTTGTGTCTTCCTCCTTGACTTTTTCCCCTGCTTTTGCAACATCTGTGAGCTTAGTTTTGGCACCTTTTGGTCCTTTGCAATGCACCTGATATAAACCCAGCCCATTTTATTAGAGCCAGTAATTTCCCAAATTTTCTTTTTTTCTCCTACAATTGCAAATCCTTTGATGTTGTCTCCATTCCAGCGTTTGTAGGTCCTTCTTTTCTGTTTTGGCCTTCAGTGGGTATCAATTTTGGCAAGCTTTGCTGCATGTGCCTGCCCTTGGTGGCGTATGGCCTGCCTGCATTTTGATGGCTTTGACTTTGGGAAAGATTTTTTCTTTTTTTTTTTTTTTTTTTTTTTGTTTTAAGTAATCGTGCCATGTCCCTCATATCTTGCTCCCTGAGTTGTGTCTTCCTCCTTCACTTTTTCCCCTGCTTTTGCAACATCTGTGAGCTTAGTTTTGGCACCATTTGGTCTTTCGCAATGCACCTGCTGAAACTCCAGGCCACTTTCTTATAGTAACTAAATTTCCCAAATTTTCTTTTTTTCTCCTCCAATTGCAATTCCTTTGATGTTGACTCTTTTACAGGGTGTTTGTAGGTCCTTCATTTTGTTTTGGCCTTCAGTGGGGATCAATTTTGGCAAGCTTTTTCTGCATGTGCCTGCCCTTGGTGGTGTATGCCCTGCCTGCATTTTGATGGCTTTGACTTTGGGAAAGATTATTTCAATTTTTTTTTTTTGGTTTGTTTTAAGTATTCATGCCATGTCCTTCATATCTTGCCCCCTAAGTGGTGTCTTCCTCCTTGACTTTTTCCCCTGCTTTTGCAACATCTGTGAGCTTAGTTTTGGCACCTTTTGGTCCTTTGCAATGCAGCTGATTTCCTCACAGCCTATTTTTTGAAGAGACTAACATTCCCGATTTTCTACTTTTTTCAATTGCATTTCATTTGAACCTATCTCCTTTCCAGAGTGTTTGTAAGCCTTTCTTTTGGGATCCGCAAGATTCCTTTTCCCTTCCCGAAAGGAAATTTCATTTCCTTTTGGGAAGGGAAAAGGAATCTTGCGATTTCAATGGGGGCCAATAGAGGAATCTTTGTTGCATGTCCCTGCACTTGATGGAATGCCATGCCTTTTGATGGCTTTGACTTTGGGAAAGATTGTTTTCTTTTTTTGGTTGTTTTCTGAAGTGTTCATGCCATGTCCCTCATATCTTGCCCCCTAAGTTTTGTCTTCCTCCTTGACTTTTTCCCCTGCTTTTGCAACATTTGTGAGCTTAGTTTTGGCACCTTTTGGTCCTTTGCAATGCACCTGATAAAAACCCAGACCATTTTCTTAGAGTCACTAAATTTACAAAATTTACTTTTTTTCTCCTCCAATTGCAATTCCTTTGATTTTGACTCCTTTCGAGCGTGTTTGTAGGTCCTTCTTTTCTGTTTTGGCCTTCAGTGGGGATCAATTTTGGCAAGCTTTGCTGCATGTGCCTGCCCTTGCTGGCGTATGGCCTGCCTGCATTTTGATGGCTTTGACTTTGGGAATGATTTTTTCTTTTTTTTTTTTATTATTTTAAGTATTCATGCCATGTCCCTCACATCTTGCCCCCTAAGTTGTGTCTTCCTCCTTGACATTTTCCCCTGCTTTTGCAACATCTGTGAGCTTAGTTTTGGCACCTTTTGATCCTTTGCAATGCAGCTGATTTCCTCACAGCCTTTTTTTTGAAGAGATTAAAATTCCCGATTTCTGCTTTTTTCAATTGCATTTCATTTGAATCTATCTCCTTTCCAGAGTGTTTGTAAGCCTTTCTTTTGGGATTCGCAAGATTCCTTTTCCCCTCTCGAAAGGAAATTTCATTTCCTTTTGGGAAGGGAAAAGGAATCTTGCGATTTCAATGGGGACCAATAGAGGAATCTTTGGTGCATGTCCCTGCACTTGATGGCAAGCCATGCCTTTTAAAGGCATTGACTTTGGGAAAGATTTTTTCTTTTTTTGGTTGTTTTCTGAAGTGTTCATGCCATGTCCCTCATATCTTGCCCCCTAAGTTGTGTCTTCCTCCTTGACTTTTTCCCCTGCTTTTGCAACATCTGTGAGCTTAGTTTTGGCATCTTTGGTCCTTTGCACTGCACATGATATACTACCAGGCCATTTTCTTAGAGTCACTATATTTCCCAAATTTTCATTTTTCTCCTGCAATTGCAATTCCTTTGATGGTTCTCCATTCCAGCGTGTTTGTAGGTCCTTCTTTTCTGTTTTGGCCTTCAGTGGGGATCAATTTTGGCAAGCTTTGCTGCATGTGCCTGCCCTTGGTGGCGTATGGCCTGCCTGCATTTTGATGGTTTGACTTTGGGAAAGATTTTTTTCTTTTTTTGGTTGTTTTCTGAAGTGTTCATGCCATGTCTCTTATATCTTGTCCCCTAAGTTGTGTCTTCCTCCTTGACTTTTTCCCCTGTTTTTGCAACATCTGTGAGCTTAGTTTTGGCACCTTTTGGTCCTTTGCAGTGCACATGATATACTGCCAGGCCATTTTCTTAGAGTCACTAAATTTCCCAAATTTTCATTTTTTCTCCTCCAATTGACATTCCTTTGATTTTGACTGCTTTCGAGCGTGTTTGTAGGTCCTTCTTTTCTGTTTTGGCCTTCAGTGGGGATCAATTTTGGCAAGCTTTGCTGCATGTGCCTGCCCTTGGTGGCGTATGGCCTGCCTGCATTTTGATGGCTTTGACTTTGGGAAAGATTTTTTCTTTTTTTTTTTTTTTTTTTTTGTTTAAGTATTCATGCCATGTCCCTCATATCTTGCCCCCTAAGTTGTGTCTTGCTCCTTGACTTTTTCCCCTGTTTTGCAACATCTGTGAGCTTAGTTTTGGCATCTTTGGTCCTTTGCCCTGCACATGATATACTGCCAGGCCATTTTCTTAGAGTCATTAAATTTCCAAAATTTACTTTTTTCTCTTCCAATTGCAATTCCATTGATGTTGACTCCTTTCCAGCGTGTTTGTAGGTCCTTCTTTTCTGTTTTGGCCTTCAGTGGGGATCAATTTTGGCAAGCTTTGCTGCATGTGCCTGCCCTTGGTGGCGTATGGCCTGCCTGCACTTTGATGGCTTTGACTTTGGGAAAGATTTTTTCTTTTTTTTTTTTTTTATTATTTTAAGTGTTCATGCCATGTCCCTCACATCTTGCCCCCTAAGTTGTGTCTTGCTCCTTGACTTTTTGCCCTGCTTTTGCAACATCTGTGAGCTTAGTTTTGGCACCTTTTGGTCCTTTGCAATGCAGCTGATTTCCTCTCAGCCTATTTTTTGAAGAGACTAAAATTCCCGATTTTCTGCTTTTTTCAATTGCATTTCATTTGATCCTATCTCCTTTCCAGAGTGTTTGTAAGCCTTTCTTTTGGGATTCGCAAGATTCCTTTTCCCTTCCCGAAAGGAAATTTCATTCCCTTTCGGGAAGCGAAAAGGGATCTTGCGATTTCAATGGGGACCAATAGAGGAATCTTTGGTGCATGTCCCTGCACTTGATGGCAGGCCATGCCTTTTGATGGCTTTGACTTTGGGAAAGATTTTTTTCTTTTTTTGGTTGTTTTCTGAAGTGTTCATGCCATGTCCCTCATATCTTGCCCCCTAAGTTGTGTCTTCCTCCTTGACTTTTTCCCCTGCTTTTGCAACATTTGTGTGCTTAGTTTTGGCACCTTTTGGTCCTTTGCAATGCACCTGATAAAACCCCAGACCATTTTCTTAGAGTCACTAAATTTCCCAAATTTTCTTTTTTTCTCCTCCAATTGCAATTCCTTTGATTTTGACTCCTTTCGAGCGTGTTTTTATGTCCTTCTTTTCTGTTTTGGCCTTCAGTGGGGATCAATTTTGGCAAGCTTTGCTGCATGTGCCTGCCCTTGCTGGCGTATGGCCTGCCTGCACTTTGATGGCTTTGACTTTGGGAAAGATTTTTTCTTTTTTTTTTTTTATTATTTTAAGTATTCATGCCATGTCCCTCACATCTTGCCCCCTAAGTTGTGTCTTCCTCCTTGACTTTTTCCCCTGCTTTTGCAACATCTGTGAGCTTAGTTTTGGCACCTTTTGGTCCTTTGCACTGCACCTGATATAAACCCAGGCCATTTTCTTAGAGTCACTAAATTTCCAAAATTTACTTTTTTCTCTTCCAATTGCAATTCCTTTGATGTTGTCTCCATTCCAGCGTGTTTGTAGGTCCTTCTTTTCTGTTTTGGCCTTCAGTGGGGATCAATTTTGGCAAGCTTTGCTGCATGTGCCTGCCCTTGCTGGCGTATGGCCTGCCTGCATTTTGATGGCTTTGACTTTGGGAAAAATTTTTCTTTTTTTTTTTTTATTATTTTAAGTTTTCATGCCATGTCCCTCACATCTTGCCCCCTAAGTTGTGTCTTCCTCCTTGACTTTTTCCCCTGCTTTTGCAACATCTGTGAGCTTAGTTTTGGCAGCTTTTGGTCCTTTGCACTGCACCTGATATAAACCCAGGCCATTTTCTTGGAGTCACTAAATTTCCAAAATTTTCTTTTTTCTCTCCCAATTGCAATTCCTTTGATGTTGACTCCTTTCCAGCGTGTTTGTAGGTCCTTCTTTTCTGTTTTGGCCTTCAGTGGGGATCAATTTTGGCAAGCTTTGCTGCATGTGCCTGCCCTTGGTGGCGTATGGCCTGCCTGCATTTTGATGGCTTTGACTTTGGGAAAGATTTTTTCTTCTTTTTTTTTTTATTATTGTAAGTATTCATGCCATGTCCCTCATATCTTGCCCCCTAAGCTGTGTCTTGCTCCTTGACTTTTTGCCCTGCTTTTGCAACATCTGTGAGCTTAGTTTTGGCACCTTTTGGTCCTTTGCAATGCAGCTGATTTCCTCACAGCCTATTTTTTGAAGAGACTAAAATTCCCAATTTTCTGCTTTTTTCAATTGCATTTCATTTGATCCTATCTCCTTTCCAGAGTGTTTGTAAGCCTTTCTTTTGGGATTCGCAAGATTCCTTTTCCCTTCCCGAAAGGAAATTTCATTTCCTTTCGGGAAGGGAAAAGGAATCTTGCGATTTCAATGGGGACCAATAGAGGAATCTTTGGTGCATGTCCCTGCACTTGATGGCAAGCCATGCCTTTTAAAGGCATTGACTTTGGGAAAGATTTTTTCTTTTTTTGGTTGTTTTCTGAAGTGTTCATGCCATGTCCCTCATATCTTGCCCCCTAAGTTGTGTCTTCCTCCTTGACTTTTTCCCCTGCTTTTGCAACATCTGTGAGCTTAGTTTTGGCACCTTTTGGTCCTTTGCACTGCACCTGATATAAACCCAGGCCATTTTCTTAGAGTCACTAAATTTCCAAAATTTACTTTTTTCTCTTCCATTTGCAATTCCTTTGATGTTGTCTCCATTCCAGCGTGTTTGTAGGTCCTTCTTTTCTGTTTTGGCCTTCAGTGGGGATCAATTTTGGCAAGCTTTGCTGCATGTGCCTGCCTTGCTGGCGTATGGCCGGCCTGCATTTTGATGGCTTTGACTTTGGGAAAAATTTTTCTTTTTTTTTTTTTATTATTTTAAGTTTTCATGCCATGTCCCTCACATCTTGCCCCCTAAGTTGTGTCTTCCTCCTTGACTTTTTCCCCTGCTTTTGCAACATCTGTGAGCTTAGTTTTGGCAGCTTTTGGTCCTTTGCACTGCACCTGATATAAACCCAGGCCATTTTCTTGGAGTCACTAAATTTCCAAAATTTTCTTTTTTCTCTCCCAATTGCAATTCCTTTGATGTTGACTCCTTTCCAGCGTGTTTGTAGGTCCTTCTTTTCTGTTTTGGCCTTCAGTGGGGATCAATTTTGGCAAGCTTTGCTGCATGTGCCTGCCCATCGTGGCGTATGGCCTGCCTGCATTTTGATGGCTTTGACTTTGGGAAAGATTTTTTCTTCTTTTTTTTTTTATTATTGTAAGTATTCATGCCATGTCCCTCATATCTTGCCCCCTAAGCTGTGTCTTGCTCCTTGACTTTTTGCCCTGCTTTTGCAACATCTGTGAGCTTAGTTTTGGCACCTTTTGGTCCTTTGCAATGCAGCTGATTTCCTCACAGCCTATTTTTTGAAGAGACTAAAATTCCCAATTTTCTGCTTTTTTCAATTGCATTTCATTTGATCCTATCTCCTTTCCAGAGTGTTTGTAAGCCTTTCTTTTGGGATTCGCAAGATTCCTTTTCCCTTCCCGAAAGGAAATTTCATTTCCTTTCGGGAAGGGAAAAGGAATCTTGCGATTTCAATGGGGACCAATAGAGGAATCTTTGGTGCATGTCCCTGCACTTGATGGCAAGCCATGCCTTTTAAAGGAATTGACTTTGGGAAAGATTTTTTCTTTTTTTGGTTGTTTTCTGAAGTGTTCATGCCATGTCCCTCATATCTTGCCCCCTAAGTTGTGTCTTCCTCCTTGACTTTTTCCCCTGCTTTTGCAACATCTGTGAGCTTAGTTTTGGCACCTTTTGGTCCTTTGCACTGCACCTGATATAAACCCTGGCCATTTTCTTAGAGTCACTAAATTTACAAAATTTACTTTTTTCTCTTCCAATTGCAATTCCTTTGATGGTTCTCCATTCCAGCGTGTTTGTAGGTCCTTCTTTTCTGTTTTGGCCTTCAGTGGGGATCAATTTTGGCAAGCTTTGCTGCATGTGCCTGCCCTTGGTGGCGTATGGCCTGCCTGCATTTTGATGGTTTGACTTTGGGAAAGATTTTTTTCTTTTTTTGGTTGTTTTCTGCAGTGTTCATGCCATGTCCCTCATATCTTGCCCCCTAAGTTGTGTCTTCCTCCTTGACATTTTCCCCTGCTTTTGCAACATCTGTGAGCTTAGTTTTGGCACCTTTTGATCCTTTGCAATGCAGCTGATTTCCTCACAGCCTATTTTTTGAAGAGACTAAAATTCCCGATTTCTGCTTTTTTCAATTGCATTTCATTTGAACCTATCTCCTTTCCAGAGTGTTTGTAAGCCTTTCTTTTGGGATTCGCAAGATTCCTTTTCCCCTCTCGAAAGGAAATTTCATTTCCTTTCGGGAAGGGAAAAGGAATCTTGCGATTTCAATGGGGACCAATAGAGGAATCTTTGGTGCATGTCCCTGCACTTGATGGCAAGCCATGCCTTTTAAAGGCATTGACTTTGGGAAAGATTTTTTCTTTTTTTGGTTGTTTTCTGAAGTGTTCATGCCATGTCCCTCATATCTTGCCCCCTAAGTTGTGTCTTCCTCCTTGACTTTTTCCCCTGCTTTTGCAACATCTGTGAGCTTAGTTTTGGCATCTTTGGTCCTTTGCACTGCACATGATATACTACCAGGCCATTTTCTTAGAGTCACTATATTTCCCAAATTTTCATTTTTCTCCTGCAATTGCAATTCCTTTGATGGTTCTCCATTCCAGCGTGTTTGTAGGTCCTTCTTTTCTGTTTTGGCCTTCAGTGGGGATCAATTTTGGCAAGCTTTGCTGCATGTGCCTGCCCTTGGTGGCGTATGGCCTGCCTGCATTTTGATGGTTTGACTTTGGGAAAGATTTTTTTTCTTTTTTTGGTTGTTTTCTGAAGTGTTCATGCCATGTCCCTTATATCTTGTCCCCTAAGTTGTGTCTTCCTCCTTGACTTTTTCCCCTGTTTTTGCAACATCTGTGAGCTTAGTTTTGGCACCTTTTGGTCCTTTGCGCTGCACCTGCTAATACCATAGGCCACTTTCTAAAAGTCATTAAATTTCCTAAATTTTCTTTTTATCTCCTCCAATTGCAAATCCTTTGATGTTGTCTCCATTCCAGCGTGTTTGTAGGTCCTTCTTTTTCTGTTTTGGCCTTCAGTAGGGATCAATTTTGGCAAGCTTTGCTGCATGTGCCTGCCCTTGGTGGCGTATGGCCTGCCTGCACTTTGATGGCTTTGACTTTGGGAAAGATTTTTTTTTTTTTTTTCGATTTTGTTTTAAGTATTCATGCCATGTCCCTCATATCTTGCCCCCTAAGTTGTGTCTTCCTCCTTGACTTTTTCCCCTGCTTTTGCAACATCTGTGAGCTTAGTTTTGGCATCTTTGGTCCTTTGCAGTGCCCATGATATACTGCCAGGCCATTTTCTTAGAGTCACTAAATTTCCCAAATTTTCATTTTTTCTCCTCCAATTGACATTCCTTTGATTTTGACTGCTTTCGAGCGTGTTTGTAGGTCCTTCTTTTCTGTTTTGGCCTTCAGTGGGGATCAATTTTGGCAAGCTTTGCTGCATGTGCCTGCCCTTGGTGGCGTATGGCCTGCCTGCATTTTGATGGCTTTGACTTTAGGAAAGATTTTTTCTTTTTTTTTTTTTTTTTTTGTTTAAGTATTCATGCCATGTCCCTCATATCTTGCCCCCTAAGTTGTGTCTTGCTCCTTGACTTTTTCCCCTGCTTTTGCAACATCTGTGAGCTTAGTTTTGGCATCTTTGGTCCTTTGCCCTGCACATGATATACTGCCAGGCCATTTTCTTAGAGTCATTAAATTTCCAAAATTTACTTTTTTCTCTTCCAATTGCAATTCCATTGATGTTGACTCCTTTCCAGCGTGTTTGTAGGTCCTTCTTTTCTGTTTTGCCCTTCAGTGGGGATCAATTTTGGCAAGCTTTGCTGCATGTGCCTGCCCTTGGTGGCGTATGGCCTGCCTGCATTTTGATGGCTTTGACTTTGGGAAAGATTTTTTCTTTTTTTTTTTTTTTTTATTTTAATTATTCATGCCATGTCCCTCACATCTTGCCCCCTAAGTTGTGTCTTGCTCCTTGACTTTTTGCCCTGCTTTTGCAACATCTGTGAGCTTAGTTTTGGCACCCTTTGGTCCTTTGCAATGCAGCTGATTTCCTCTCAGCCTATTTTTTGAAGAGACTAAAATTCCCGATTTTCTGCTTTTTTCAATTGCATTTCATTTGATCCTATCTCCTTTCCAGAGTGTTTGTAAGCCTTTCTTTTGGGATTCGCAAGATTCCTTTTCCCTTCCCGAAAGGAAATTTCATTCCCTTTCGGGAAGCGAAAAGGGATCTTGCGATTTCAATGGGGACCAATAGAGGAATCTTTGGTGCATGTCCCTGCACTTGATGGCAGGCCATGCCTTTTGATGGCTTTGACTTTGGGAAAGATTTTTTTCTTTTTTTGGTTGTTTTCTGAAGTGTTCATGCCATGTCCCTCATATCTTGCCCCCTAAGTTGTGTCTTCCTCCTTGACTTTTTCCCCTGCTTTTGCAACATTTGTGTGCTTAGTTTTGGCACCTTTTGGTCCTTTGCAATGCACCTGATAAAACCCCAGACCATTTTCTTAGAGTCACTAAATTTCCCAAATTTTCTTTTTTTCTCCTCCAATTGCAATTCCTTTGATTTTGACTCCTTTCGAGCGTGTTTGTATGTCCTTCTTTTCTGTTTTGGCCTTCAGTGGGGATCAATTTTGGCAAGCTTTGCTGCATGTGCCTGCCCTTGCTGGCGTATGGCCTGCCTGCACTTTGATGGCTTTGACTTTGGGAAAGATTTTTTCTTTTTTTTTTTTTATTATTTTAGGTATTCATGCCATGTCCCTCACATCTTGCCCCCTAAGTTGTGTCTTCCTCCTTGACTTTTTCCCCTGCTTTTGCAACATCTGTGAGCTTAGTTTTGGCACCTTTTTGTCCTTTGCACTGCACATGATATAAACCCAGGCCATTTTCTTAGAGTCACTAAATTTCCAAAATTTACTTTTTTCTCTTCCAATTGCAATTCCTTTGATGTTGCCTCCTTTCCAGCGTGTTTGTAGGTCCTTCTTTTCTGTTTTGGACTTCCGTGGGGATCAATTTTGACAAGCTTTGCTGCATGTGCCTGCCCTTGGTGGCGTATGGCCTGCCTGCATTTTGATGGCTTTGACTTTGGGAAAGATTTTTTTCTTTTTTTTTTTTTTTTCTGAAGTGTTCATGCCATGTCCCTCATATCTTGCCCCCTAAGTTGTGTCTTCCTCCTTGACTTTTTCCCCTTCTTTTGCAACATCTGTGAGCTTAGTTTTGGCACATTTTGGTCCTTTGCAATGCACCTGATAAAATCCCAGGCCATTTTCTTAGAGTCACTATATTTCCCAAATTTTTTTTTTTTCTCCTCCAATTGCAATTCCTTTGATGGTTCTCCATTCCAGCGTGTTTGTAGGTCCTTCTTTTCTGTTTTGGCCTTCAGTGGGGATCAATTTTGACAAGCTTTGCTGCATGTGCCTGCCCTTGGTGGCGTATGGCCTGCCTGCATTTTGATGGCTTTGACTTTGGGAAAGATTTTTTCTTTTTTTTTTCTTTTTTGTTTTAAGTATTCCTGCCATGTCCCTCATATCATGCCCCCTAAGTTGTGTCTTCCTCCTTGACTTTTTCCCCTGCTTTTGCAACATTTGTGAGCTTAGTTTTGGCACCTTTTGGTCCTTTGCAATGCAGCTGATTTCCTCACAGCCTATTTTTTAAGAGACTAAAATTCCAGATTTTCTGCTTTTTTCAATTGCATTTCATTTGATCCTATCTCCTTTACAGAGTGTTTGTAAGCTTTTCTTTTGGGATTCGCAAGATTCCTTTTCCCTTCCCGAAAGGAAATTTCATTTCCTTTTGGGAAGGGAAAAGGAATCTTGCGATTTCAATGGGGACCAATAGAGGAATCTTTGGTGCATGTCCCTGCACTTGATGGCAGGCCATGCCTTTTAAAGGCATTGACTTTGGGAAAGATTTTTTCTTTTTTTGGTTGTTTTCTGAAGTGTTCATGCCATGTCCCTCATATCTTGCCCCCTAAGTTGTGTCTTCCTCCTTGACTTTTTCCCCTGCTTTTGCAACATCTGTGAGCTTAGTTTTGGCATCTTTGGTCCTTTGCACTGCACATGATATACTGCCAGGCCATTTTCTTAGAGTCACTATATTTCCCAAATTTTCATTTTTCTCCTGCAATTGCAATTCCTTTGATGTTGTCTCCATTCCAGCGTGTTTGTAGGTCCTTCTTTTCTGTTTTGGCCTTCAGTGGGGATCAATTTTGGCAAGCTTTGCTGCATGTGCCTGCCCTTGGTGGCGTATGGCCTGCCTGCATTTTGATGGCTTTGACTTTGGGAAAGATTTTTTCTTTTTTTTTTTTATTATTTTAAGTATTCATGCCATGTCCCTCACATCTTGCCCCCTAAGTTGTGTCTTCCTCCCTGACTTTTTCCCCTGCTTTTGCAACATCTGTGAGCTTAGTTTTGGCATCTTTTGGTCCTTTGCACTGCACATGATATAAACCCAGGCCATTTCCTTAGAGTAACTAAATTTCCAAAATTTTCTTTTTTCTCCTCCAATTGCAATTCCTTTGATGTTGACTCCTTTCCAGCGTGTTAGTAGGTCCTTCTTTTCTGTTTTGGCCTTCAGTGGGGATCAATTTTGGCAAGCTTTGCTGCATGTGCCTGCCCTTGGTGGCGTATGGCCTGCCTGAATTTTGATGGCTTTGACTTTGGGAAAGATTTTTTCTTTTTTTTTTTTTATTATTTTAAGTATTCATGCCATGTCCCTCATATCTTGCCCCCTAAGTTGTGTCTTCCTCCTTGACTTTTTCCCCTGCTTTTGCAACATTTGTGAGCTTAGTTTTGGCACCTTTTGGTCCTTTGCAATGCACCTGATAAAACCCCAGACCATTTTCTTAGAGTCACTATATTTCCCAAATTTTCTTTTTTTCTCCTCCAATTGCAATTCCTTTGATGTTGTCTACATTCCAGCGTGTTTGTAGGTCCTTCTTTTCTGTTTTGGCCTTCAGTGGGGATCAATTTTGGCAAGCTTTGCTGCATGTGCCTGCCCTTGGTGGCGTATGGCCTGCCTGCATTTTGATGGCTTTGACTTTGGGAAAGATTTTTTCTTCTTTTTTTTTTTATTATTTTAAGTATTCATGCCATGTCCCTCACATCTTGCCCACTAAGTTGTGTCTTCCTCCTTGACTTTTTCCCCTGCTTTTGCAACATCTGTGAGCTTAGTTTTGGCACCTTTTGGTCCTTTGCAATGCAGCTGATTTCCTCACAGCGTATTTTTGGAAGAGACTAAAATTCCCGATTTTCTGCTTTTTTCAATTGCATTTCATTTGAACCTATCTCCTTTCCAGAGTCTTTGTAAGCCTTTCTTTTGGGATTCGCAAGATTCCTTTTCCCTTCCCAAAAGGAAATTTCATTTCCTTTCGGGAAGGGAAAAGGAATCTTGCGATTTCAATGGGGACCAATAGAGGAATCTTTGTTGCATGTCCCTGCACTTCATGGCAGGCCATGCATTTTGATGGCTTTGACTTTGGGAAAGATATTTTTCTTTTTCTGGTTGTTTTCTGAAGTGTTCATGCCATGTCCCTCATATCTTGCCCCCTAAGTTGTGTCTTCCTCCTTGACTTTTTCCCCTGCTTTTGCAACATCTGTGAGCTTAGTTTTGGCACCTTTTGGTCCTTTGCACTGCACCTGATATAAACCCAGGCCATTTTCTTAGAGTCACTAAATTTCCAAAATTTTCTTTTTTCTCCTCCAATTGCAATTCCTTTGATGTTGACTCCTTTCCAGCGTGTTTGTAGGTCCTTCTTTTCTGTTTTGCCCTTCAGTGGGGATCAATTTTGACAAGCTTTGCTGCATGTGCCTGCCCTTGGTGGCGTATGGCCTGCCTGCATTTTGATGGCTTTGACTTTGGGAAAGATTTTTTCTTTTTTTTTTTTTTTTGTTTGTTTTAAGTATTCATGCCATGTCCCTCATATCTTGCCCCCTAAGTTGTGTCTTCCTCCTTGACTTTTTCCCCTGCTTTTGCAACATCTGTGAGCTTAGTTTTGGCATCTTTGTTCCTTTGCACTGCACATGATATACTGCCAGGCCATTTTCTTAGAGTCACTAAATTTCCCAAATTTTCATTTTTTCTCCTCCAATTGCAATTCCTTTGATGTTGTCTCCATTCCAGCGTGTTTGTAGGTCCTTCTTTTCTGTTTTGGCCTTCAGTGGGGATCAATTTTGGCAAGCTTTGCTGCATGTGCCTGCCCTTGGTGGCGTATGGCCTGCCTGCACTTTGATGGCTTTGACTTTGGGAAAGATTTTTTCTTTTTTTTTTTTTTTTATTATTTTAAGTATTCATGCCATGTCCCTCATATCTTGCCCCCTAAGTTGTGTCTTCCTCCTTGACTTTTTCCCCTGCTTTTGCAACATCTGTGAGCTTAGTTTTGGCACCTTTTGGTCCTTTGCAATGCAGCTGATTTCCTCACAGCCTATTTTTTGAAGAGACTAAAATTCCCAATTTTCTGCTTTTTTCAATTGCATTTCATTTGATCCTATCTCCTTTCCAGAGTGTTTGTAAGCCTTTCTTTTGGGATTCGCAAGATTCCTTTTCCCTTCCCGAAAGGAAATTTCATTTCCTTTCGGGAAGGGAAAAGGAATCTTGCGATTTCAATGGGGACCAATAGAGGAATCTTTTTTGCATGTCCCTGCACTTCATGGAAGCCATGCCTTTTGATGGCTTTGACTTTGGGAAAGATTTTTTCTTTTTTTGGTTGTTTTCTGAAGTGTTCATGCCATGTCCCTCATATCTTGCCCCCTAAGTTGTGTCTTCCTCCTTGACTTTTTCCCCTGCTTTTGCAACATCTGTGAGCTTAGTTTTGGCACCTTTTGGTCCTTTGCAATGCACCTTATATAAACCCAGGCCATTTTCTTAGAGTCATTAAATTTCCAAAATTTACTTTTTTCTCTTCCAATTGCAATTCCTTTGATGTTGTCTCCATTCCAGCGTGTTTGTAGGTCCTTCTTTTCTGTTTTTGCCTTCAGTGGGGATCAATTTTGGCAAGCTTTGCTGCATGTGCCTGCCCTTGGTGGCGTGTGGCCTGCCTGCATTTTGATGGCTTTGACTTTGGGAAAGATTTTTTCTTTTTTTTTTTTTTTATTATTTTAAGTATTCATGCCATGTCCCTCATATCTTGCCCCCTAAGTTGTGTCTTCCTCCTTGACTTTTTCCCCTGATTTTCCAATATCTGTGAGCTTAGTTTTGGCATATTTTTCTCCTTTGCACTGCACTTGCTAAAACCCCAGGCAACATTCTAAGAGTCATTAAATTTCCAAAATTTTCTTTTTTTCTCCTCCAATTGCAATTCCTTTGATGTTGTCTCGATTCCAGCGTGTTTGTAGGTCCTTCTTTTCTGTTTTGGCCTTCAGTGGGGATCAATTTTGGTAAGCTTTGCTGCATGTGCCTGCCCATCGTGGCGTATGGCCTGCCTGCATTTTGATGGCTTTGACTTTGGGAAAGATTTTTTTCTTTTTTTTTTTTTTCTGAAGTGTTCATGCCATGTCCCTCATATCTTGCCCCCTAAGTTGTGTCTTCCTCCTTGACTTTTTCCCCTGCTTTTGCAACATCTGTGAGCTTAGTTTTGGCACATTTTGGTCCTTTGCAATGCACCTGATAAAATCCCAGGCCATTTTCTTAGAGTCACTATATTTCCCAAATTTTTTTTTTTTCTCCTCCAATTGCAATTCCTTTGATGGTTCTCCATTCCAGCGTGTTTGTAGGTCCTTCTTTTCTGTTTTGGCCTTCAGTGGGGATCAATTTTGACAAGCTTTGCTGCATGTGCCTGCCCTTGGTGGCGTATGGCCTGCCTGCATTTTGATGGCTTTGACTTTGGGAAAGATTTTTTCTTTTTTTTTTCTTTTTTGTTTTAAGTATTCCTGCCATGTCCCTCATATCATGCCCCCTAAGTTTTGTCTTCCTCCTTGACTTTTTCCCCTGCTTTTGCAACATCTGTGAGCTTAGTTTTGGCACCTTTTGGTCCTTTGCAATGCAGCTGATTTCCTCACAGCCTATTTTTGAAGAGACTAAAATTCCAGATTTTCTGCTTTTTTCAATTGCATTTCATTTGATCCTGTCTCCTTTCCAGAGTGTTTGTAAGACTTTCTTTTGGGATTCGCAAGATTCCTTTTCCCTTCCCGAAAGGAAATTTCATTTCCTTTCGGGAAGGGAAAAGGAATCTTGTGATTTCAATGGGGACCAATAGAGGAATCTTTGGTGCATGTCCCTGCACTTGATGGCAGGCCATGCCTTTTGATGGCTTTGACTTTGGGAAAGATATTTTTCTTTTTCTGGTTGTTTTCTGAAGTGTTCATGCCATGTCCCTCATATCTTGCCCCCTAAGTTGTGTCTTCCTCCTTGACTTTTTCCCCTGCTTTTGCAACATCTGTGAGCTTAGTTTTGGCATCTTTGGTCCTTTGCACTGCACATGATATACTGCCAGGCCATTTTCTTAGAGTCACTAAATTTCCCAAATTTTCTTTTTTTCTCCTCCAATTGCAATTCCTTTGATGTTGTCTCCATTCCAGCGTGTTTGTAGGTCCTTCTTTTCTGTTTTGGCCTTCAGTGGGGATCAATTTTGGCAAGTTTTGCTGCATGTGCCTGCCCTTGGTGGCGTATAGCCTGCCTGCATTTTGATGGCTTTGACTTTGGGAAAGATTTTTTCTTTTTTTTTTTTTATTATTTTAAGTATTCATGCCATGTCCCTCACATCTTGCCCCCTCAGTTGTGCCTTCCTCCTTGACTTTTTCCCCTGCTTTTGCAACATCTGTGAGCTTAGTTTTGGCACCTTTTGGTCCTTTGCACTGCACCTGATATAAACCCAGGCCATTTTCTTAGAGTCACTAAATTTCCAAAATTTTCTTTTTTTCTCCTCCAATTGCAATTCCTTTGATGTTGACTCCTTTCCAGCGTGTTTGTAGGTCCTTCTTTTCTGTTTTGCCCTTCAGTGGGGATCAATTTTGACAAGCTTTGCTGCATGTGCCTGCCCTTGGTGGCGTATGGCCTGCCTGCATTTTGATGGCTTTGACTTTGGGAAAGATTTTTTCTTCTTTTTTTTTTTATTATTGTAAGTATTCATGCCATGTCCCTCACATCTTGCCCCCTAAGTTGTGTCTTCCTCCTTGACTTTTTCCCCTGCTTTTGCAACATCTGTGAGCTTAGTTTTGGCACCTTTTGGTCCTTTGCACTGCACTTGATAAAACCCCGGGCCATTTTCTTAGAGTAACTAAATTTCCCAAATTTTCTTTTTTCTCCTGCAATTGCAATTCCTTTGATGGTTCTCCATTCCAGCGTGTTTGTAGGTCCTTCTTTTCTGTTTTGGCCTTCAGTGGGGATCAATTTTGGCAAGCTTTGCTGCATGTGCCTGCCCTTGGTGGCGTTATGGCCTGCCTGCATTTTGATGGCTTTGACTTTGGGAAAGATTTTTTCTTTTTTTTTTTTATTATTTTAAGTATTCATGCCATGTCCCTCATATCTTGCCCCCTAAGTTGTGTCTTCCTCCTTGACTTTTTCCCCTGATTTTCCAATATCTGTGAGCTTAGTTTTGGCATATTTTTCTCCTTTGCACTGCACTTGCTAAAACCCCAGGCAACATTCTAAGAGTCATTAAATTTCCAAAATTTTCTTTTTTTCTCCTCCAATTGCAATTCCTTTGATGTTGTCTCGATTCCAGCGTGTTTGTAGGTCCTTCTTTTCTGTTTTGGCCTTCAGTGGGGATCAATTTTGGTAAGCTTTGCTGCATGTGCCTGCCCATCGTGGCGTATGGCCTGCCTGCATTTTGATGGCTTTGACTTTGGGAAAGATTTTTTTCTTTTTTTTTTTTTTCTGAAGTGTTCATGCCATGTCCCTCATATCTTGCCCCCTAAGTTGTGTCTTCCTCCTTGACTTTTTCCCCTGCTTTTGCAACATCTGTGAGCTTAGTTTTGGCACATTTTGGTCCTTTGCAATGCACCTGATAAAATCCCAGGCCATTTTCTTAGAGTCACTATATTTCCCAAATTTTTTTTTTTTCTCCTCCAATTGCAATTCCTTTGATGGTTCTCCATTCCAGCGTGTTTGTAGGTCCTTCTTTTCTGTTTTGGGCCTTCAGTGGGGATCAATTTTGACAAGCTTTGCTGCATGTGCCTGCCCTTGGTGGCGTATGGCCTGCCTGCATTTTGATGGCTTTGACTTTGGGAAAGATTTTTTCTTTTTTTTTTCTTTTTTGTTTTAAGTATTCCTGCCATGTCCCTCATATCATGCCCCCCTAAGTTTTGTCTTCCTCCTTGACTTTTTCCCCTGCTTTTGCAACATCTGTGAGCTTAGTTTTGGCACCTTTTGGTCCTTTGCAATGCAGCTGATTTCCTCACAGCCTATTTTTGAAGAGACTAAAATTCCAGATTTTCTGCTTTTTTCAATTGCATTTCATTTGATCCTGTCTCCTTTCCAGAGTGTTTGTAAGACTTTCTTTTGGGATTCGCAAGATTCCTTTTCCCTTCCCGAAAGGAAATTTCATTTCCTTTCGGGAAGGGAAAAGGAATCTTGTGATTTCAATGGGGACCAATAGAGGAATCTTTGGTGCATGTCCCTGCACTTGATGGCAGGCCATGCCTTTTGATGGCTTTGACTTTGGGAAAGATATTTTTCTTTTTCTGGTTTTTTTCTGAAGTGTTCATGCCATGTCCCTCATATCTTGCCCCCTAAGTTGTGTCTTCCTCCTTGACTTTTTCCCCTGCTTTTGCAACATCTGTGAGCTTAGTTTTGGCATCTTTGGTCCTTTGCACTGCACATGATATACTGCCAGGCCATTTTCTTAGAGTCACTAAATTTCCCAAATTTTCTTTTTTTCTCCTCCAATTGCAATTCCTTTGATGTTGTCTCCATTCCAGCGTGTTTGTAGGTCCTTCTTTTCTGTTTTGGCCTTCAGTGGGGATCAATTTTGGCAAGTTTTGCTGCATGTGCCTGCCCTTGGTGGCGTATAGCCTGCCTGCATTTTGATGGCTTTGACTTTGGGAAAGATTTTTTCTTTTTTTTTTTTTTATTATTTTAAGTATTCATGCCATGTCCCTCACATCTTGCCCCCTCAGTTGTGCCTTCCTCCTTGACTTTTTCCCCTGCTTTTGCAACATCTGTGAGCTTAGTTTTGGCACCTTTTTGGTCCTTTGCACTGCACCTGATATAAACCCAGGCCATTTTCTTAGAGTCACTAAATTTCCAAAATTTTCTTTTTTTCTCCTCCAATTGCAATTCCTTTGATGTTGACTCCTTTCCAGCGTGTTTGTAGGTCCTTCTTTTCTGTTTTGCCCTTCAGTGGGGATCAATTTTGACAAGCTTTGCTGCATGTGCCTGCCCTTGGTGGCGTATGGCCTGCCTGCATTTTGATGGCTTTGACTTTGGGAAAGATTTTTTCTTCTTTTTTTTTTTATTATTGTAAGTATTCATGCCATGTCCCTCATATCTTGCCCCCTAAGTTGTGTCTTCCTCCTTGACTTTTTCCCCTGCTTTTGCAACATCTGTGAGCTTAGTTTTGGCACCTTTTGGTCCTTTGCACTGCACTTGATAAAACCCCGGGCCATTTTCTTAGAGTAACTAAATTTCCCAAATTTTCTTTTTTCTCCTGCAATTGCAATTCCTTTGATGGTTCTCCATTCCAGCGTGTTTTTAGGTCCTTCTTTTCTGTTTTGGCCTTCAGTGGGGATCAATTTTGGCAAGCTTTGCTGCATGTGCCTGCCCTTGGTGGCGTATGGCCTGCCTGCATTTTGATGGTTTTGACTTTGGGAAAGATTTTTTCTTTTTTTTTTTTTTTATTATTTTAAGTGTTCATGCATGTCCCTCACATCTTGCCCCCTAAGTTGTGTCTTCCTCCTAGACTTTTTCCCCTGCTTTTGCAACATCTGTGAGCTTAGTTTTGGCACCTTTTGGTCCTTTGCAATGCAGCTGATTTCCTCACAGCCTATTTTTTGAAGAGACTAAAATTCCCAATTTTCTGCTTTTTTCAATTGCATTTCATTTGATCCTATCTCCTTTCCAGAGTGTTTGTAAGCCTTTCTTTTGGGATTCGCAAGATTCCTTTTCCCTTCCCGAAAGGAAATTTCATTTCCTTTTGGGAAGGGAAAAGGAATCTTGCGATTTCAATGGGGACCAATAGAGGAATCTTTGGTGCATGTCCCTGCACTTGATGGCAGGCCATGCCTTTTGATGGCTTTGACTTTGGGAAAGATTTTTTTCTTTTTTTGGTTGTTTTCTGAAGTGTTCATGCCATGTCCCTCATATCTTGCCCCCTAAGTTGTGTCTTCCTCCTTGACTTTTTCCCCTGCTTTTGCAACATCTGTGAGCTTAGTTTTGGCGCCTTTTGGTCCTTTGCAATGCACCTGATAAAACCCCAGACCATTTTCTTAGAGTCACTAAATTTCCCAAATTTTGTTTTTTTTCTCCTCCAATTGCAATTCCTTTGATGTTGTCTCCATTCCAGCGTGTTTGTAGGTCGTTCTTTTCTGTTTTGGACTTCAGTGGGGATCAATTTTGGCAAGCTTTGCTGCATCTGCCTGCCCTTGGTGGCGTATGGCCTGCCTGCATTTTGATGGCTTTGACTTTGGGAAAGATTTTTTCTTTTTTTTTTTTTATTATTTTAAGTATTCATGCCATGTCCCTCACATCTTGCCCCCTAAGTTGTGTCTTCCTCCTTGACTTTTTCCCCTGCTTTTGCAACATTTGTGAGCTTAGTTTTGGCACCTTTTGGTCCTTTGCAATGCAGCTGATTTCCTCACAGCCTATTTTTTAAGAGACTAAAATTCCAGATTTCTGCTTTTTTCAATTGCATTTCATTTGATCCTATCTCCTTTACAGAGTGTTTGTAAGCTTTTCTTTTGGGATTCGCAAGATTCCTTTTCCCTTCCCAAAAGGAAATTTCATTTCCTTTTGGGAAGGGAAAAGGAATCTTGCGATTTCAATGGGGACCAATAGAGGAATCTTTGGTGCATGTCCCTGCACTTGATGGCAGGCCATGCCTTTTAAAGGCATTGACTTTGGGAAAGATTTTTTCTTTTTTTGGTTGTTTTCTGAAGTGTTCATGCCATGTCCCTCATATCTTGCCCCCTAAGTTGTGTCTTCCTCCTTGACTTTTTCCCCTGCTTTTGCAACATCTGTGAGCTTAGTTTTGGCATCTTTGGTCCTTTGCACTGCACATGATATACTGCCAGGCCATTTTCTTAGAGTCACTATATTTCCCAAATTTTCATTTTTCTCCTGCAATTGCAATTCCTTTGATGTTGTCTCCATTCCAGCATGTTTGTAGGTCCTTCTTTTCTGTTTTGGCCTTCAGTGGGGATCAATTTTGGCAAGCTTTGCTGCATGTGCCTGCCCTTGGTGGCGTATGGCCTGCCTGCATTTTGATGGCTTTGACTTTGGGAAAGATTTTTTCTTTTTTTTTTTTTATTATTTTAAGTATTCATGCCATGTCCCTCACATCTTGCCCCCTAAGTTGTGTCTTCCTCCCTGACTTTTTTCCCCTGCTTTTGCAACATCTGTGAGCTTAGTTTTGGCATCTTTGGTCCTTTGCACTGCACATGATTATACTGCCAGGCCATTTTCTTAGAGTCACTATATTTCCCAAATTTTCATTTTTCTCCTGCAATTGCAATTCCTTTGATGTTGTCTCCATTCCAGTGTGTTTGTAGGTCCTTCTTTTCTGTTTTGGCCTTCAGTGGGGATCAATTTTGGCAAGCTTTGCTGCATGTGCCTGCCCTTGGTGGCGTATGGCCTGCCTGCATTTTGATGGCTTTGACTTTGGGAAAGATTTTTTCTTTTTTTTTTTTATTATTTTAAGTATTCATGCCATGTCCCTCACATCTTGCCCCCTAAGTTGTGTCTTCCTCCCTGACTTTTTCCCCTGCTTTTGCAACATCTGTGAGCTTAGTTTTGGCATCTTTTGGTCCTTTGCACTGCACATGATATAAACCCAGGCCATTTCCTTAGAGTAACTAAATTTCCAAAATTTTCTTTTTTCTCCTCCAATTGCAATTCCTTTGATGTTGACTCCTTTCCAGCGTGTTAGTAGGTCCTTCTTTTCTGTTTTGGCCTTCAGTGGGGATCAATTTTGGCAAGCTTTGCTGCATGTGCCTGCCCTTGGTGGCGTATGGCCTGCCTGAATTTTGATGGCTTTGACTTTGGGAAAGATTTTTTCTTTTTTTTTTTTTTATTATTTTAAGTATTCATGCCATGTCCCTCATATCTTGCCCCCTAAGTTGTGTCTTCCTCCTTGACTTTTTCCCCTGCTTTTGCAACATTTGTGAGCTTAGTTTTGGCACCTTTTGGTCCTTTGCAATGCACCTGATAAAACCCCAGACCATTTTCTTAGAGTCACTATATTTCCCAAATTTTCTTTTTTTCTCCTCCAATTGCAATTCCTTTGATGTTGTCTACATTCCAGCGTGTTTGTAGGTCCTTCTTTTCTGTTTTGCCCTTCAGTGGGGATCAATTTTGACAAGCTTTGCTGCATGTGCCTGCCCTTGGTGGCGTATGGCCTGCCTGCATTTTGATGGCTTTGACTTTGGGAAAGATTTTTTCTTCTTTTTTTTTTTATTATTGTAAGTATTCATGCCATGTCCCTCATATCTTGCCCCCTAAGTTGTGTCTTCCTCCTTGACTTTTTCCCCTGCTTTTGCAACATCTGTGAGCTTAGTTTTGGCACCTTTTGGTCCTTTGCACTGCACTTGATAAAACCCCGGGCCATTTTCTTAGAGTAACTAAATTTCCCAAATTTTCTTTTTTCTCCTGCAATTGCAATTCCTTTGATGGTTCTCCATTCCAGCGTGTTTTTAGGTCCTTCTTTTCTGTTTTGGCCTTCAGTGGGGATCAATTTTGGCAAGCTTTGCTGCATGTGCCTGCCCTTGCTGGCGTATGGCCTGCCTGCATTTTGATGGTTTTGACTTTGGGAAAGATTTTTTCTTTTTTTTTTTTTTTATTATTTTAAGTGTTCATGCCATGTCCCTCACATCTTGCCCCCTAAGTTGTGTCTTCCTCCTAGACTTTTTCCCCTGCTTTTGCAACATCTGTGAGCTTAGTTTTGGCACCTTTTGGTCCTTTGCAATGCAGCTGATTTCCTCACAGCCTATTTTTTGAAGAGACTAAAATTCCCAATTTTCTGCTTTTTTCAATTGCATTTCATTTGATCCTATCTCCTTTCCAGAGTGTTTGTAAGCCTTTCTTTTGGGATTCGCAAGATTCCTTTTCCCTTCCCGAAAGGAAATTTCATTTCCTTTTGGGAAGGGAAAAGGAATCTTGCGATTTCAATGGGGACCAATAGAGGAATCTTTGGTGCATGTCCCTGCACTTGATGGCAGGCCATGCCTTTTGATGGCTTTGACTTTGGGAAAGATTTTTTTCTTTTTTTGGTTGTTTTCTGAAGTGTTCATGCCATGTCCCTCATATCTTGCCCCCTAAGTTGTGTCTTCCTCCTTGACTTTTTCCCCTGCTTTTGCAACATCTGTGAGCTTAGTTTTGGCGCCTTTTGGTCCTTTGCAATGCACCTGATAAAACCCCAGACCATTTTCTTAGAGTCACTAAATTTCCCAAATTTTGTTTTTTTCTCCTCCAATTGCAATTCCTTTGATGTTGTCTCCATTCCAGCGTGTTTGTAGGTCGTTCTTTTCTGTTTTGGACTTCAGTGGGGATCAATTTTGGCAAGCTTTGCCGCATGTGCCTGCCCTTGGTGGCGTATGGCCTGCCTGCATTTTGATGGCTTTGACTTTGGGAAAGATTTTTTCTTTTTTTTTTTTTTATTATTTTAAGTATTCATGCCATGTCCCTCACATCTTGCCCCCTAAGTTGTGTCTTCCTCCTTGACTTTTTCCCCTGCTTTTGCAACATTTGTGAGCTTAGTTTTGGCACCTTTTGGTCCTTTGCAATGCAGCTGATTTCCTCACAGCCTATTTTTTAAGAGACTAAAATTCCAGATTTTCTGCTTTTTTCAATTGCATTTCATTTGATCCTATCTCCTTTACAGAGTGTTTGTAAGCTTTTCTTTTGGGATTCGCAAGATTCCTTTTCCCTTCCCAAAAGGAAATTTCATTTCCTTTTGGGAAGGGAAAAGGAATCTTGCGATTTCAATGGGGACCAATAGAGGAATCTTTGGTGCATGTCCCTGCACTTGATGGCAGGCCATGCCTTTTAAAGGCATTGACTTTGGGAAAGATTTTTTCTTTTTTTGGTTGTTTTCTGAAGTGTTCATGCCATGTCCCTCATATCTTGCCCCCTAAGTTGTGTCTTCCTCCTTGACTTTTTCCCCTGCTTTTGCAACATCTGTGAGCTTAGTTTTGGCATCTTTGGTCCTTTGCACTGCACATGATATACTGCCAGGCCATTTTCTTAGAGTCACTATATTTCCCAAATTTTCATTTTTCTCCTGCAATTGCAATTCCTTTGATGTTGTCTCCATTCCAGCATGTTTGTAGGTCCTTCTTTTCTGTTTTGGCCTTCAGTGGGGATCAATTTTGGCAAGCTTTGCTGCATGTGCCTGCCCTTGGTGGCGTATGGCCTGCCTGCATTTTGATGGCTTTGACTTTGGGAAAGATTTTTTCTTTTTTTTTTTTATTATTTTAAGTATTCATGCCATGTCCCTCACATCTTGCCCCCTAAGTTGTGTCTTCCTCCCTGACTTTTTCCCCTGCTTTTGCAACATCTGTGAGCTTAGTTTTGGCATCTTTGGTCCTTTGCACTGCACATGATATACTGCCAGGCCATTTTCTTAGAGTCACTATATTTCCCAAATTTTCATTTTTCTCCTGCAATTGCAATTCCTTTGATGTTGTCTCCATTCCAGTGTGTTTGTAGGTCCTTCTTTTCTGTTTTGGCCTTCAGTGGGGATCAATTTTGGCAAGCTTTGCTGCATGTGCCTGCCCTTGGTGGCGTATGGCCTGCCTGCATTTTGATGGCTTTGACTTTGGGAAAGATTTTTTCTTTTTTTTTTTTTATTATTTTAAGTATTCATGCCAATGTCCCTCACATCTTGCCCCCTAAGTTGTGTCTTCCTCTCCTGACTTTTTCCCCTGCTTTTGCAACATCTGTGAGCTTAGTTTTGGCATCTTTTGGTCCTTTGCACTGCACATGATATAAACCCAGGCCATTTCCTTAGAGTAACTAAATTTCCAAAATTTTCTTTTTTCTCCTCCAATTGCAATTCCTTTGATGTTGACTCCTTTCCAGCGTGTTAGTAGGTCCTTCTTTTCTGTTTTGGCCTTCAGTGGGGATCAATTTTGGCAAGCTTTGCTGCATGTGCCTGCCCTTGGTGGCGTATGGCCTGCCTGAATTTTGATGGCTTTGACTTTGGGAAAGATTTTTTCTTTTTTTTTTTTTTATTATTTTAAGTATTCATGCCATGTCCCTCATATCTTGCCCCCTAAGTTGTGTCTTCCTCCTTGACTTTTTCCCCTGCTTTTGCAACATTTGTGAGCTTAGTTTTGGCACCTTTTGGTCCTTTGCAATGCACCTGATAAAACCCCAGACCATTTTCTTAGAGTCACTATATTTCCCAAATTTTCTTTTTTTCTCCTCCAATTGCAATTCCTTTGATGTTGTCTACATTCCAGCGTGTTTGTAGGTCCTTATTTCTGTTTTGGCCTTCAGTGGGGATCAATTTTGGCAAGCTTTGCTGCATGTGCCTGCCCTTGGTGGCGTATGGCCTGCCTGCATTTTGATGGCTTTGACTTTGGGAAAGATTTTTTCTTCTTTTTTTTTTTATTATTTTAAGTATTCATGCCATGTCCCTCACATCTTGCCCCCTCAGTTGTGTCTTCCTCCTTGACTTTTTCCCCTGCTTTTGCAACATCTGTGAGCTTAGTTTTGGCACCTTTTGGTCCTTTGCAATGCAGCTGATTTCCTCACAGCCTATTTTTGGAAGAGACTAAAATTCCCGATTTTCTGCTTTTTTCAATTGCATTTCATTTTGAACCTATCTCCTTTCCAGAGTCTTTGTAAGCCTTTCTTTTGGGATTCGCAAGATTCCTTTTCCCTTCCCAAAAGGAAATTTCATTTCCTTTCGGGAAGGGAAAAGGAATCTTGCGATTTCAATGGGGACCAATAGAGGAATCTTTGTTGCATGTCCCTGCACTTCATGGCAGGCCATGCATTTTGATGGCTTTGACTTTGGGAAAGATATTTTTCTTTTTCTGGTTGTTTTCTGAAGTGTTCATGCCATGTCCCTCATATCTTGCCCCCTAAGTTGTGTCTTCCTCCTTGACTTTTTCCCCTGCTTTTGCAAAATCTGTGAGCTTAGTTTTGGCATCTTTGGTCCTTTGCACTGCACATGATATACTGCCAGGCCATTTTCTTAGAGTCACCAAATTTCCCAAATTTTCTTTTTTTCTCCTCCAATTGCAATTCCTTTGATGTTGTCTCCATTCCAGCATGTTTGTAGGTCCTTCTTTTCTGTTTTGGCCTTCAGTGGGGATCAATTTTGGCAAGCTTTGCTGCATGTGCCTGCCCTTGGTGGCGTATGGCCTGCCTGCATTTTGATGGCTTTGACTTTGGGAAAGATTATTTTTTCTTTTTTTTTTTCATTATTTTAAGTATTCATGCCATGTCCCTCACATCTTGCCACCTAAGTTGTGTCTTCCTCCTTGACTTTTTCCCTGCTTTTGCAACATCTGTGAGCTTAGTTTTGGCACCTTTTTGTCCTTTGAACTGCACTTGATAAAACCCCGGGCCATTTTCTTAGAGTAAATAAATTTCCCAAATTTTCTATTTTTCTCCTGCAATTGCAATTCCTTTGATGGTTCTCCATTCCAGCGTGTTTGTAGGTCCTTCTTTTCTGTTTTGGCCTTCAGTGGGGATCAATTTTGGCAAGCTTTGCTGCATCTGCCTGCCCTTGGTGGCGTATGGCCTGCCTGCATTTTGATGGCTTTGAGTTTGGGAAAGATTTTTTCTTTTTTTTTTTTTTATTATTTTAAGTATTCATGCCATGTCCCTCACATCTTGCCCCCTAAGTTGTGTCTTCCTCCCTGACTTTTTCCCCTGCTTTTGCAACATCTGTGAGCTTAGTTTTGGCACCTTTTGGTCCTTTGCAATGCAGCTGATTTCCTCACAGCCTATTTTTGGAAGAGACTAAAATTCCCGATTTTCTGCTTTTTTCAATTGCATTTCATTTGAACCTATCTCCTTTCCAGAGTGTTTGTAAGCCTTTCTTTTGGGATTCGCAAGATTCCTTTTCCCTTCCCAAAAGGAAATTTCATTTCCTTTCGGGAAGGGAAAAGGAATCTTGCGATTTCAATGGGGACCAATAGAGGAATCTTTGTTGCATGTCCCTGCACTTGATGGCAGGCCATGCCTTTTGATGGCTTTGACTTTGGGAAAGATATGTTTCTTTTTCTGGTTGTTTTCTGAAGTGTTCATGCCATGTCCCTCATATCTTGCCCCCTAAGTTGTGTCTTCCTCCTTGACTTTTTCCCCTGCTTTTGCAACATCTGTGAGCTTAGTTTTGGCATCTTTGGTCCTTTGCACTGCACATGATATACTGCCAGGCCATTTTCTTAGAGTCACTAAATTTCCCAAATTTTCTTTTTTTCTCCTCCAATTGCAATTCCTTTGATGTTGTCTCCATTCCAGCATGTTTGTAGGTCCTTCTTTTCTGTTTTGGCCTTCAGTGGGGATCAATTTTGGCAAGCTTTGCTGCATGTGCCTGCCCTTGGTGGCGTATGGCCTGCCTGCATTTTGATGGCTTTGACTTTGGGAAAGATTTTTTTCTTTTTTTTTTTTTTCTGAATTGTTCATGCCATGTCCCTCATATCTTGCCCCCTAAGTTGTGTCTTCCTCCTTGACTTTTTCCCCTGCTTTTGCAACATCTGTGAGCTTAGTTTTTTGCATCTTTGGTCCTTTGCACTGCACATGATATACTGCCAGGCCATTTTCTTAGAGTCACTAAATTTCCCAAATTTTCTTTTTTTCTCCTCCAATTGCAATTCCTTTGATGTTGTCTCCATTCCAGCATGTTTGTAGGTCCTTCTTTTCTGTTTTGGCCTTCAGTGGGGATCAATTTTGGCAAGCTTTGCTGCATGTGCCTGCCCTTGGTGGCGTATGGCCTGCCTGCATTTTGATGGCTTTGACTTTGGGAAAGATTTTTTCTTTTTTTTTTCTTTTTGTTTTTAAGTATTCCTGCCATGTCCCTCATATCATGCCCCCTAAGTTGTGTCTTCCTCCTTGACTTTTTCCCCTGCTTTTGCAACATCTGTGAGCTTAGTTTTGGCACCTTTTGGTCCTTTGCACTGCACCTGATATAAACCCAGGCCATTTTCTTAGAGTCACTAAATTTCCAAAATTTTCTTTTTTCTCCTCCAATTGCAATTCCTTTGATGTTGACTCCTTTCCAGCGTGTTTGTAGGTCCTTCTTTTCTGTTTTGCCCTTCAGTGGGGATTAATTTTGACAAACTTTGCTGCATGTGCCTGCCCTTGGTGGCGTATGGCCTGCCTGCATTTTGATGGCTTTGACTTTGGGAAAGATTTTTTCTTCTTTTTTTTTTTATTATTGTAAGTATTCATGCCATGTCCCTCATATCTTGCCCCCTAAGTTGTGTCTTCCTCCTTGACTTTTTCCCCTGCTTTTGCAACATCTGTGAGCTTAGTTTTGGCACCTTTTGGTCCTTTGCACTGCACTTGATAAAACCCCGGGCCATTTTCTTAGAGTAACTAAATTTCCCAAATTTTCTTTTTTCTCCTGCAATTGCAATTCCTTTGATGGTTCTCCATTCCAGCGTGTTTGTAGGTCCTTCTTTTCTGTTTTGGCCTTCAGTGGGGATCAATTTTGGCAAGCTTTGCCGCATGTGCCTGCCCTTGGTGGCGTATGGCCTGCCTGCATTTTGATGGTTTTGACTTTGGGAAAGATTATTTCTTTTTTTTTTTTTTTATTATTTTAAGTGTTCATGCCATGTCCCTCACATCTTGCTCCCTAAGTTGTGTCTTCCTCCTAGACTTTTTCCCCTGCTTTTGCAACATCTGTGAGCTTAGTTTTGGCACCTTTTGGTCCTTTGCAATGCAGCTGATTTCCTCACAGCCTATTTTTTGAAGAGACTAAAATTCCCAATTTTCTGCTTTTTTCAATTGCATTTCATTTGATCCTATCTCCTTTCCAGAGTGTTTGTAAGCCTTTCTTTTGGGATTCGCAAGATTCCTTTTCCCTTCCCGAAAGGAAATTTCATTTCCTTTCGGGAAGGGAAAAGGAATCTTGCGATTTCAATGGGGACCAATAGAGGAATCTTTGGTGCATGTCCCTGCACTTGATGGCAGGCCATGCCTTTTGATGGCTTTGACTTTGGGAAAGATTTTTTTTCTTTTTTTGGTTGTTTTCTGAAGTGTTCATGCCATGTCCCTCATATCTTGCCCCCTAAGTTGTGTCTTCCTCCTTGACTTTTTCCCCTGCTTTTGCAACATCTGTGAGCTTAGTTTTGGCGCCTTTTGGTCCTTTGCAATGCACCTGATAAAACCCCAGACCATTTTCTTAGAGTCACTAAATTTCCCAAATTTTGTTTTTTTTCTCCTCCAATTGCAATTCCTTTGATGTTGTCTCCATTCCAGCGTGTTTGTAGGTCGTTCTTTTCTGTTTTGGACTTCAGTGGGGATCAATTTTGGCAAGCTTTGCTGCATGTGCCTGCCCTTGGTGGCGTATGGCCTGCCTGCATTTTGATGGCTTTGACTTTGGGAAAGATTTTTTCTTTTTTTTTTTTTATTATTTTAAGTATTCATGCCATGTCCCTCACATCTTGCCCCCTAAGTTGTGTCTTCCTCCTTGACTTTTTCCCCTGCTTTTGCAACATTTGTGAGCTTGGTTTTGGCACCTTTTGGTCCTTTTCAATGCAGCTGATTTCCTCACAGCCTATTTTTGGAAGAGACTAAAATTCCCAATTTTCTGCTTTTTTCAATTGCATTTCATTTGATCCTATCTCCTTTACAGAGTGTTTTGTAAGCTTTTCTTTTGGGATTCGCAAGATTCCTTTTCCCTTCCCGAAAGGAAATTTCATTTCCTTTTGGGAAGGGAAAAGGAATCTTGCGATTTCAATGGGGACCAATAGAGGAATCTTTGGTGCATGTCCCTGCACTTGATGGCAGGCCATGCCTTTTAAAGGCATTGACTTTGGGAAAGATTTTTTCTTTTTTTGGTTGTTTTCTGAAGTGTTCATGCCATGTCCCTCATATCTTGCCCCCTAAGTTGTGTCCTTCCTCCTTGACTTTTTCCCCTGCTTTTGCAACATCTGTGAGTTTAGTTTTGGCATCTTTGGTCCTTTGCACTGCACATGATATACTGCCAGGCCATTTTCTTCGAGTCACTATATTTCCCAAATTTTCATTTTTCTCCTGCAATTGCAATTCCTTTGATGTTGTCTCCATTCCAGCGTGTTTGTAGGTCCTTCTTTTCTGTTTTGGCCTTCAGTGGGGATCAATTTTGGCAAGCTTTGCTGCATGTGCCTGCCCTTGGTGGCGTATGGCCTGCCTGCATTTTGATGGCTTTGACTTTGGGAAAGATTTTTTCTTTTTTTTTTTTATTATTTTAAGTATTCATGCATGTCCCTCACATCTTGCCCCCTAAGTTGTGTCTTCCTCCCTGACTTTTTCCCCTGCTTTTGCAACATCTGTGAGCTTAGTTTTGGCATCTTTGGTCCTTTGCACTGCACATGATATACTGCCAGGCCATTTTCTTAGAGTCACTATATTTCCCAAATTTTCATTTTTCTCCTGCAATTGCAATTCCTTTGATGTTGTCTCCATTCCAGCGTGTTTGTAGGTCCTTCTTTTCTGTTTTGGCCTTCAGTGGGGATCAATTTTGGCAAGCTTTGCTGCATGTGCCTGCCCTTGGTGGCGTATGGCCTGCCTGCATTTTGATGGCTTTGACTTTGGGAAAGATTTTTTCTTTTTTTTTTTTTATTATTTTAAGTATTCATGCCATGTCCCTCACATCTTGCCCCCTAAGTTGTGTCTTCCTCCCTGACTTTTTCCCCTGCTTTTGCAACATCTGTGAGCTTAGTTTTGGCATCTTTTGGTCCTTTGCACTGCACATGATATAAACCCAGGCCATTTCCTTAGAGTAACTAAATTTCCAAAATTTTCTTTTTTCTCCTCCAATTGCAATTCCTTTGATGTTGACTCCTTTCCAGCGTGTTAGTAGGTCCTTCTTTTCTGTTTTGGCCTTCAGTGGGGATCAATTTTGGCAAGCTTTGCTGCATGTGCCTGCCCTTGGTGGCGTATGGCCTGCCTGCATTTTGATGGCTTTGACTTTGGGAAAGATTTTTCTTCTTTTTTTTTTTTATTATTGTAAGTATTCATGCCATGTCCCTCATATCTTGCCCCCTAAGTTGTGTCTTCCTCCTTGACTTTTTCCCCTGCTTTTGCAACATTTGTGAGCTTAGTTTTGGCACCTTTTGGTCCTTTGCAATGCACCTGATAAAACCCCAGACCATTTTCTTAGAGTCACTATATTTCCCAAATTTTCTTTTTTTCTCCTCCAATTGCAATTCCTTTGATGTTGTCTACATTCCAGCGTGTTTGTAGGTCCTTATTTCTGTTTTGGCCTTCAGTGGGGATCAATTTTGGCAAGCTTTGCTGCATGTGCCTGCCCTTGGTGGCGTATGGCCTGCCTGCATTTTGATGGCTTTGACTTTGGGAAAGATTTTTTCTTCTTTTTTTTTTTATTATTTTAAGTATTCATGCCATGTCCCTCACATCTTGCCCCCTCAGTTGTGTCTTCCTCCTTGACTTTTTCCCCTGCTTTTGCAACATCTGTGAGCTTAGTTTTGGCACCTTTTGGTCCTTTGCAATGCAGCTGATTTCCTCACAGCCTATTTTTGGAAGAGACTAAAATTCCGATTTTCTGCTTTTTTCAATTGCATTTCATTTGAACCTATCTCCTTTCCAGAGTCTTTGTAAGCCTTTCTTTTGGGATTCGCAAGATTCCTTTTCCCTTCCCAAAAGGAAATTTCATTTCCTTTCGGGAAGGGAAAAGGAATCTTGCGATTTCAATGGGGACCAATAGAGGAATCTTTGTTGCATGTCCCTGCACTTCATGGCAGGCCATGCATTTTGATGGCTTTGACTTTGGGAAAGATATTTTTCTTTTTCTGGTTGTTTTCTGAAGTGTTCATGCCATGTCCCTCATATCTTGCCCCCTAAGTTGTGTCTTCCTCCTTGACTTTTTCCCCTGCTTTTGCAAAATCTGTGAGCTTAGTTTTGGCATCTTTGGTCCTTTGCACTGCACATGATATACTGCCAGGCCATTTTCTTAGAGTCACCAAATTTCCCAAATTTTCTTTTTTTCTCCTCCAATTGCAATTCCTTTGATGTTGTCTCCATTCCAGCAATGTTTGTAGGTCCTTCTTTTCTGTTTTGGCCTTCAGTGGGGATCAATTTTGGCAAGCTTTGCTGCATGTGCCTGCCCTTGGTGGCGTATGGCCTGCCTGCATTTTGATGGCTTTGACTTTGGGAAAGATTTTTTTCTTTTTTTTTTTCATTATTTTAAGTATTCATGCCATGTCCCTCACATCTTGCCACCTAAGTTGTGTCTTCCTCCTTGACTTTTTCCCCTGCTTTTGCAACATCTGTGAGCTTAGTTTTGGCACCTTTTTGTCCTTTTGAACTGCACTTGATAAAACCCCGGGCCATTTTCTTAGAGTAAATAAATTTCCCAAATTTTCTATTTTTCTCCTGCAATTGCAATTCCTTTGATGGTTCTCCATTCCAGCGTGTTTGTAGGTCCTTCTTTTCTGTTTTGGCCTTCAGTGGGGATCAATTTTGGCAAGCTTTGCTGCATCTGCCTGCCCTTGGTGGCGTATGGCCTGCCTGCATTTTGATGGCTTTGAGTTTGGGAAAGATTTTTTCTTTTTTTTTTTTTTATTATTTTAAGTATTCATGCCATGTCCCTCACATCTTGCCCCCTAAGTTGTGTCTTCCTCCCTGACTTTTTCCCCTGCTTTTGCAACATCTGTGAGCTTAGTTTTGGCACCTTTTGGTCCTTTGCAATGCAGCTGATTTCCTCACAGCCTATTTTTGGAAGAGACTAAAATTCCCGATTTTCTGCTTTTTTCAATTGCATTTCATTTGAACCTATCTCCTTTCCAGAGTCTTTGTAAGCCTTTCTTTTGGGATTCGCAAGATTCCTTTTCCCTTCCCAAAAGGAAATTTCATTTCCTTTCGGGAAGGGAAAAGGAATCTTGCGATTTCAATGGGGACCAATAGAGGAATCTTTGTTGCATGTCCCTGCACTTGATGGCAGGCCATGCCTTTTGATGGCTTTGACTTTGGGAAAGATATGTTTCTTTTTCTGGTTGTTTTCTGAAGTGTTCATGCCATGTCCCTCATATCTTGCCCCCTAAGTTGTGTCTTCCTCCTTGACTTTTTCCCCTGCTTTTGCAACATCTGTGAGCTTAGTTTTGGCATCTTTGGTCCTTTGCACTGCACATGATATACTGCCAGGCCATTTTCTTAGAGTCACTAAATTTCCCAAATTTTCTTTTTTTCTCCTCCAATTGCAATTCCTTTGATGTTGTCTCCATTCCAGCATGTTTGTAGGTCCTTCTTTTCTGTTTTGGCCTTCAGTGGGGATCAATTTTGGCAAGCTTTGCTGCATGTGCCTGCCCTTGGTGGCGTATGGCCTGCCTGCATTTTGATGGCTTTGAGTTTGGGAAAGATTTTTTTCTTTTTTTTTTTTTTCTGAATTTTTCATGCCATGTCCCTCATATCTTGCCCCCTAAGTTGTGTCTTCCTCCTTGACTTTTTCCCCTGCTTTTGCAACATCTGTGAGCTTAGTTTTTGCATCTTTGGTCCTTTGCACTGCACATGATATACTGCCAGGCCATTTTCTTAGAGTCACTAAATTTCCCAAATTTTCTTTTTTTCTCCTCCAATTGCAATTCCTTTGATGTTGTCTCCATTCCAGCATGTTTGTAGGTCCTTCTTTTCTGTTTTGGCCTTCAGTGGGGATCAATTTTGGCAAGCTTTGCTGCATGTGCCTGCCCTTGGTGGCGTATGGCCTGCCTGCATTTTGATGGCTTTGACTTTGGGAAAGATTTTTTCTTCTTTTTTTTTTATTATTGTAAGTATTCATGCTATGTCCCTCATATCTTGCCCCCTAAGTTGTGTCTTGCTCCTTGACTTTTTCCCCTGCTTTTGCAACATCTGTGAGCTTAGTTTTGGCACCTTTTTGTCCTTTGAACTGCACTTGATAAAACCCCGGGCCATTTTCTTAGAGTAAATAAATTTCCCAAATTTTCTATTTTTCTCCTGCAATTGCAATTCCTTTGATGGTTCTCCATTCCAGCGTGTTTGTAGGTCCTTCTTTTCTGTTTTGGCCTTCAGTGGGGATCAATTTTGGCAAGCTTTGCTGCATGTGCCTGCCCTTGGTGGCGTATGGCCTGCCTGCATTTTGATGGCTTTGAGTTTGTGAAAGATTTTTTCTTTTTTTTTTTTTTTATTATTTTAAGTATTCATGCCATGTCCCTCACATCTTGCCCCCTAAGTTGTGTCTTCCTCCCTGACTTTTTCCCCTGCTTTTGCAACATCTGTGAGCTTAGTTTTGGCACCTTTTGGTCCTTTGCAATGCAGCTGATTTCCTCACAGCCTATTTTTGGAAGAGACTAAAATTCCCGATTTTCTGCTTTTTTCAATTGCATTTCATTTGAACCTATCTCCTTTCCAGAGTGTTTGTAAGCCTTTCTTTTGGGATTCGCAAGATTCCTTTTCCCTTCCCAAAAGGAAATTTCATTTCCTTTCGGGAAGGGAAAAGGAATCTTGCGATTTCAATGGGGACCAATAGAGGAATCTTTGTTGCATGTCCCTGCACTTGATGGCAGGCCATGCCTTTTGATGGCTTTGACTTTGGGAAAGATATTTTTCTTTTTCTGGTTGTTTTCTGAAGTGTTCATGCCATGTCCCTCATATCTTGCCCCCTAAGTTGTGTCTTCCTCCTTGACTTTTTCCCCTGCTTTTGCAACATCTGTGAGCTTAGTTTTGGCATCTTTGGTCCTTTGCACTGCACATGATATACTGCCAGGCCATTTTCTTAGAGTCACTAAATTTCCCAAATTTTGTTTTTTTCTCCTCCAATTGCAATTCCTTTGATGTTGTCTCCATTCCAGCATGTTTGTAGGTCCTTCTTTTCTGTTTTGGCCTTCAGTGGGGATCAATTTTGGCAAGCTTTGCTGCATGTGCCTGCCCTTGGTGGCGTATGGCCTGCCTGCATTTTGATGGCTTTGACTTTGGGAAAGATTTTTTTCTTTTTTTTTTTTTTCTGAAGTGTTCATGCCATGTCCCTCATATCTTGCCCCCTAAGTTGTGTCTTTCTCCTTGACTTTTTCCCCTGCTTTTGCAACATCTGTGAGCTTAGTTTTGGCACATTTTGGTCCTTTGCAATGCACCTGATAAAATCCCAGGCCATTTTCTTAGAGTCACTATATTTCCCAAATTTTTTTTTTTTCTCCTCCAATTGCAATTCCTTTGATGGTTCTCCATTCCAGCGTGTTTGTAGGTCCTTCTTTTCTGTTTTGGCCTTCAGTGGGGATCAATTTTGACAAGCTTTGCTGCATGTGCCTGCCCTTGGTGGCGTATGGCCTGCCTGCATTTTGATGGCTTTGACTTTGGGAAAGATTTTTTCTTTTTTTTTTCTTTTTTGTTTTAAGTATTCCTGCCATGTCCCTCATATCATGCCCCCTAAGTTGTGTCTTCCTCCTTGACTTTTTCCCCTGCTTTTGCAACATCTGTGAGCTTAGTTTTGGCACCTTTTGGTCCTTTGCACTGCACCTGATATAAACCCAGGCCATTTTCTTAGAGTCACTAAATTTCCAAAATTTTCTTTTTTCTCCTCCAATTGCAATTCCTTTGATGTTGACTCCTTTCCAGCGTGTTTGTAGGTCCTTCTTTTCTGTTTTGCCCTTCAGTGGGGATCAATTTTGACAAGCTTTGCTGCATGTGCCTGCCCTTGGTGGCGTATGGCCTGCCTGCATTTTGATGGCTTTGACTTTGGGAAAGATTTTTTCTTCTTTTTTTTTTTATTATTGTAAGTATTCATGCCATGTCCCTCATATCTTGCCCCCTAAGTTGTGTCTTCCTCCTTGACTTTTTCCCCTGCTTTTGCAACATCTGTGAGCTTAGTTTTGGCACCTTTTGGTCCTTTGCACTGCACTTGATAAAACCCCGGGCCATTTTCTTAGAGTAACTAAATTTCCCAAATTTTCTTTTTTCTCCTCCAATTGCAATTCCTTTGATGGTTCTCCATTCCAGCGTGTTTTTAGGTCCTTCTTTTCTGTTTTGGCCTTCAGTGGGGATCAATTTTGGCAAGCTTTGCCGCATGTGCCTGCCCTTGGTGGCGTATGGCCTGCCTGCATTTTGATGGTTTTGACTTTGGGAAAGATTTTTTCTTTTTTTTTTTTTTTATTATTTTAAGTGTTCATGCCATGTCCCTCACATCTTGCTCCCTAAGTTGTGCCTTCCTCCTAGACTTTTTCCCCTGCTTTTGCAACATCTGTGAGCTTAGTTTTGGCACCTTTTGGTCCTTTGCAATGCAGCTGATTTCCTCACAGCCTATTTTTTGAAGAGACTAAAATTCCCAATTTTCTGCTTTTTTCAATTGCATTTCATTTGATCCTATCTCCTTTCCAGAGTGTTTGTAAGCCTTTCTTTTGGGATTCGCAAGATTCCTTTTCCCTTCCCGAAAGGAAATTTCATTTCCTTTCGGGAAGGGAAAAGGAATCTTGCGATTTCAATGGGGACCAATAGAGGAATCTTTGGTGCATGTCCCTGCACTTGATGGCAGGCCATGCCTTTTGATGGCTTTGACTTTGGGAAAGATTTTTTTCTTTTTTTGGTTGTTTTCTGAAGTGTTCATGCCATGTCCCTCATATCTTGCCCCCTAAGTTGTGTCTTCCTCCTTGACTTTTTCCCCTGCTTTTGCAACATCTGTGAGCTTAGTTTTGGCGCCTTTTGGTCCTTTGCAATGCACCTGATAAAACCCCAGACCATTTTCTTAGAGTCACTAAATTTCCCAAATTTTGTTTTTTTCTCCTCCAATTGCAATTCCTTTGATGTTGTCTCCATTCCAGCGTGTTTGTAGGTCGTTCTTTTCTGTTTTGGACTTCAGTGGGGATCAATTTTGGCAAGCTTTGCTGCATCTGCCTGCCCTTGGTGGCGTATGGCCTGCCTGCATTTTGATGGCTTTGACTTTGGGAAAGATTTTTTCTTTTTTTTTTTTTATTATTTTAAGTATTCATGCCATGTCCCTCACATCTTGCCCCCTAAGTTGTGTCTTCCTCCTTGACTTTTTGCCCTGCTTTTGCAACATTTGTGAGCTTGGTTTTGGCACCTTTTGGTCCTTTTCAATGCAGCTGATTTCCTCACAGCCTATTTTTTAAGAGACTAAAATTCCAGATTTTCTGCTTTTTTCAATTGCATTTCATTTGATCCTATCTCCTTTACAGAGTGTTTGTAAGCTTTTCTTTTGGGATTCGCAAGATTCCTTTTCCCTTCCCGAAAGGAAATTTCATTTCCTTTTGGGAAGGGAAAAGGAATCTTGCGATTTCAATGGGGACCAATAGAGGAATCTTTGGTGCATGTCCCTGCACTTGATGGCAGGCCATGCCTTTTAAAGGCATTGACTTTGGGAAAGATTTTTTCTTTTTTTGGTTGTTTTCTGAAGTGTTCATGCCATGTCCCTCATATCTTGCCCCCTAAGTTGTGTCTTCCTCCTTGACTTTTTCCCCTGCTTTTGCAACATCTGTGAGCTTAGTTTTGGCATCTTTGGTCCTTTGCACTGCACATGATATACTGCCAGGCCATTTTCTTAGAGTCACTATATTTCCCAAATTTTCATTTTTCTCCTGCAATTGCAATTCCTTTGATGTTGTCTCCATTCCAGCGTGTTTGTAGGTCCTTCTTTTCTGTTTTGGCCTTCAGTGGGGATCAATTTTCGCAAGCTTTGCTGCATGTGCCTGCCCTTGGTGGCGTATGGCCTGCCTGCATTTTGGTGGCTTTGACTTTGGGAAAGATTTTTTCTTTTTTTTTTTTATTATTTTAAGTATTCATGCCATGTCCCTCACATCTTGCCCCCTAAGTTGTGTCTTCCTCCCTGACTTTTTCCCCTGCTTTTGCAACATCTGTGAGCTTAGTTTTGGCATCTTTTGGTCCTTTGCACTGCACATGATATAAACCCAGGCCATTTCCTTAGAGTAACTAAATTTCCAAAATTTTCTTTTTTCTCCTCCAATTGCAATTCCTTTGATGTTGACTCCTTTCCAGCGTGTTAGTAGGTCCTTCTTTTCTGTTTTGGCCTTCAGTGGGGATCAATTTTGGCAAGCTTTGCTGCATGTGCCTGCCCTTGGTGGCGTATGGCCTGCCTGAATTTTGATGGCTTTGACTTTGGGAAAGATTTTTTCTTTTTTTTTTTTTATTATTTTAAGTATTCATGCCATGTCCCTCATATCTTGCCCCCTAAGTTGTGTCTTCCTCCTTGACTTTTTCCCCTGCTTTTGCAACATCTGTGAGCTTAGTTTTGGCACCTTTTGGTCCTTTGCACTGCACCTGATATAAACCCAGGCCATTTTCTTAGAGTCACTAAATTAACCAAATTTTCTTTTTTCTCCTGGAATTGCAATTCCTTTGATGTTGACTCCTTTCCAGCATGTTTGTAGGTCCTTCTTTTCTGTTTTGGCCTTCAGTGGGGATCAATTTTGGCAAGCTTTGCTGCATGTGCCTGCCCTTGGTGGCGTATGGCCTGCCTGCATTTTGATGGCTTTGACTTTGGGAAAGATTTTTTCTTTTTTTTTTTTTATTATTTTAAGTGTTCATGCCATGTCCCTCACATCTTGCCCCCTAAGTTGTGTCTTGCTCCTTGACTTTTTGCCCTGCTTTTGCAACATCTGTGAGCTTAGTTTTGGCACCTTTTGGTCCTTTGCAATGCAGCTGATTTCCTCTCAGCCTATTTTTTGAAGAGACTAAAATTCCCGATTTCTGCTTTTTTCAATTGCATTTTATTTGATCCTATCTCCTTTCCAGAGTGTTTGTAAGCCTTTCTTTTGGGATTCGCAAGATTCCTTTTCCCTTCCCGAAAGGAAATTTCATTTCCTTTCGGGAAGGGAAAAGGAATCTTGCGATTTCAATGGGGACCAATAGAGGAATCTTTGGTGCATGTCCCTGCACTTGATGGCAGGCCATGCCTTTTGATGGCTTTGACTTATGGAAGGATTTTTTTCTTTTTTTGGTTGTTTTCTGAAGTGTTCATGCCATGTCCCTCATATCTTGCCCCCTAAGTTGTGTCTTCCTCCTTGACTTTTTCCCCTGCTTTTGCAACATTTGTGAGCTTAGTTTTGGCACCTTTTGGTCCCTTTGCAATGCACCTGATAAAACCCCAGACCATTTTCTTAGAGTCACTATATTTCCCAAATTTTCTTTTTTTCTCCTCCAATTGCAATTCCTTTGATGTTGTCTACATTCCAGCGTGTTTGTAGGTCCTTCTTTTCTGTTTTGGCCTTCAGTGGGGATCAATTTTGGCAAGCTTTGCTGCATGTGCCTGCCCTTGGTGGCGTATGGCCTGCCTGCATTTTGGTGGCTTTGACTTTGGGAAAGATTTTTTCTTTTTTTTTTTTATTATTTTAAGTATTCATGCCATGTCCCTCACATCTTGCCCCCTAAGTTGTGTCTTCCTCCCTGACTTTTTCCCCTGCTTTTGCAACATCTGTGAGCTTAGTTTTGGCATCTTTTGGTCCTTTGCACTGCACATGATATAAACCCAGGCCATTTCCTTAGAGTACCTAAATTTCCAAAATTTTCTTTTTTCTCCTCCAATTGCAATTCCTTTGATGTTGACTCCTTTCCAGCGTGTTAGTAGGTCCTTCTTTTCTGTTTTGGCCTTCAGTGGGGATCAATTTTGGCAAGCTTTGCTGCATGTGCCTGCCCTTGATGGCGTATGGCCTGCCTGAATTTTGATGGCTTTGACTTTGGGAAAGATTTTTTCTTTTTTTTTTTTTTTATTATTTTAAGTATTCATGCCATGTCCCTCATATCTTGCCCCCTAAGTTGTGTCTTCCTCCTTGACTTTTTCCCCTGCTTTTGCAACATCTGTGAGCTTAGTTTTGGCACCTTTTGGTCCTTTGCACTGCACCTGATATAAACCCAGGCCATTTTCTTAGAGTCACTAAATTAACCAAATTTTCTTTTTTCTCCTGGAATTGCAATTCCTTTGATGTTGACTCCTTTCCAGCATGTTTGTAGGTCCTTCTTTTCTGTTTTGGCCTTCAGTGGGGATCAATTTTGGCAAGCTTTGCTGCATGTGCCTGCCCTTGGTGGCGTATGGCCTGCCTGCATTTTGATGGCTTTGACTTTGGGAAAGATTTTTTCTTTTTTTTTTTTTATTATTTTAAGTGTTCATGCCATGTCCCTCACATCTTGCCCCCTAAGTTGTGTCTTGCTCCTTGACTTTTTGCCCTGCTTTTGCAACATCTGTGAGCTTAGTTTTGGCACCTTTTGGTCCTTTGCAATGCAGCTGATTTCCTCTCAGCCTATTTTTTGAAGAGACTAAAATTCCCGATTTCTGCTTTTTTCAATTGCATTTTATTTGATCCTATCTCCTTTCCAGAGTGTTTGTAAGCCTTTCTTTTGGGATTCGCAAGATTCCTTTTCCCTTCCCGAAAGGAAATTTCATTTCCTTTCGGGAAGGGAAAAGGAATCTTGCGATTTCAATGGGGACCAATAGAGGAATCTTTGGTGCATGTCCCTGCACTTGATGGCAGGCCATGCCTTTTGATGGCTTTGACTTATGGAAGGATTTTTTTCTTTTTTTGGTTGTTTTCTGAAGTGTTCATGCCATGTCCCTCATATCTTGCCCCCTAAGTTGTGTCTTCCTCCTTGACTTTTTCCCCTGCTTTTGCAACATTTGTGAGCTTAGTTTTGGCACCTTTTGGTCCTTTGCAATGCACCTGATAAAACCCCAGACCATTTTCTTAGAGTCACTATATTTCCCAAATTTTCTTTTTTTCTCCTCCAATTGCAATTCCTTTGATGTTGTCTACATTCCAGCGTGTTTGTAGGTCCTTCTTTTCTGTTTTGGCCTTCAGTGGGGATCAATTTTGGCAAGCTTTGCTGCATGTGCCTGCCCTTGGTGGCGTATGGCCTGCCTGCATTTTGATGGCTTTGACTTTGGGAAAGATTTTTTCGTCTTTTTTTTTTTATTATTTTAAGTATTCATGCCATGTCCCTCACATCTTGCCCACTAAGTTGTGTCTTCCTCCTTGACTTTTTCCCCTGCTTTTGCAACATCTGTGAGCTTAGTTTTGGCACCTTTTGGTCCTTTGCAATGCAGCTGATTTCCTCACAGCCTATTTTTGGAAGAGACTAAAATTCCCGATTTTCTGCTTTTTTCAATTGCATTTCATTTGAACCTATCTCCTTTCCAGAGTGTTTGTAAGCCTTTCTTTTGGGATTCGCAAGATTCCTTTTCCCTTCCCAAAAGGAAATTTCATTTCCTTTCGGGAAGGGAAAAGGAATCTTGCGATTTCAATGGGGACCAATAGAGGAATCTTTGTTGCATGTCCCTGCACTTCATGGCAGGCCATGCCTTTTGATGGCTTTGACTTTGGGAAAGATATTTTTCTTTTTCTGGTTGTTTTCTGAAGTGTTCATGCCATGTCCCTCATATCTTGCCCCCTAAGTTCTGTCTTCCTCCTTGACTTTTTCCCCTTCTTTTGCAACATCTGTGAGCTTAGTTTTGGCATCTTTGGTCCTTTGCACTGCACATGATATACTGCCAGGCCATTTTCTTAGAGTCACTAAATTTCCCAAATTTTCTTTTTTTCTCCTCCAATTGCAATTCCTTTGATGTTGTCTCCATTCCAGCATGTTTGTAGGTCCTTCTTTTCTGTTTTGGCCTTCAGTGGGGATCAATTTTGGCAAGCTTTGCTGCATGTGCCTGCCCTTGGTGGCGTATGGCCTGCCTGCATTTTGATGGCTTTGATTTTGGGAAAGATTTTTTCTTTTTTTTTCATTATTTTAAGTATTCATGCCATGTCCCTCACATCTTGCCCCCTCAGTTGTGTCTTCCTCCTTGACTTTTTCCCCTGCTTTTGCAACATCTGTGAGCTTAGTTTTGGCACCTTTTGGTCCTTTGCACTGCACCTGATATAAACCCAGGCCATTTTCTTAGAGTCACTAAATTTCCAAAATTTTCTTTTTTCTCCTCCAATTGCAATTCCTTTGATGTTGACTCCTTTCCAGCGTGTTTGTAGGTCCTTCTTTTCTGTTTTGCCCTTCAGTGGGGATCAATTTTGACAAGCTTTGCTGCATGTGCCTGCCCTTGGTGGCGTATGGCCTGCCTGCATTTTGATGGCTTTGACTTTGGGAAAGATTTTTTCTTCTTTTTTTTTTTATTATTGTAAGTATTCATGCCATGTCCCTCATATCTTGCCCCCTAAGTTGTGTCTTCCTCCTTGACTTTTTCCCCTGCTTTTGCAACATCTGTGAGCTTAGTTTTGGCACCTTTTTGTCCTTTGAACTGCACTTGATAAAACCCCGGGCCATTTTCTTAGAGTAACTAAATTTCCCAAATTTTCTATTTTTCTCCTGCAATTGATATTCCTTTGATGGTTCTCCATTCCAGCGTGTTTGTAGGTCCTTCTTTTCTGTTTTGGCCTTCAGTGGGGATCAATTTTGGCAAGCTTTGCTGCATCTGCCTGCCCTTGGTGGTGTATGGCCTGCCTGCATTTTGATGGCTTTGAGTTTGGGAAAGATTTTTTCTTTTTTTTTTTTTTTTATTATTTTAAGTGTTCATGCCATGTCCCTCACATCTTGCTCCCTAAGTTGTGTCTTCCTCCTTGACTTTTTGCCCTGCTTTTGCAACATCTGTGAGCTTAGTTTTGGCACCTTTTGGTCCTTTGCAATGCAGCTGATTTCCTCACAGCCTATTTTTTGAAGAGACTAAAATTCCCAATTTTCTGCTTTTTTCAATTGCATTTCATTTGATCCTATCTCCTTTCCAGAGTGTTTGTAAGCCTTTCTTTTGGGATTCGCAAGATTCCTTTTCCCTTCCCGAAAGGAAATTTCATTTCCTTTTGGGAAGGGAAAAGGAATCTTGCGATTTCAATGGGGACCAATAGAGGAATCTTTGGTGCATGTCCCTGCACTTGATGGCAGGCCATGCCTTTTGATGGCTTTGACTTTGGGAAAGATTTTTTTCTTTTTTTGGTTGTTTTCTGAAGTGTTCATGCCATGTCCCTCATATCTTGCCCCCTAAGTTGTGTCTTCCTCCTTGACTTTTTCCCCTGCTTTTGCAACATCTGTGAGCTTAGTTTTGGCGCCTTTTGGTCCTTTGCAATGCACCTGATAAAACCCCAGACCATTTTCTTAGAGTCACTAAATTTCCCAAATTTTGTTTTTTTTCTCCTCCAATTGCAATTCCTTTGATGTTGTCTCCATTCCAGCGTGTTTGTAGGTCGTTCTTTTCTGTTTTGGAATTCAGTGGGGATCAATTTTGGCAAGCTTTGCTGCATCTGCCTGCCCATGGTGGCGTATGGCCTGCCTGCATTTTGATGGCTTTGACTTTGGGAAAGATTTTTTCTTTTTTTTTTTTTATTATTTTAAGTATTCATGCCATGTCCCTCACATCTTGCCCCCTAAGTTGTGTCTTCCTCCTTGACTTTTTCCCCTGCTTTTGCAACATTTGTGAGCTTGGTTTTGGCACCTTTTGGTCCTTTTCAATGCAGCTGATTTCCTCACAGCCTATTTTTTAAGAGACTAAAATTCCAGATTTTCTGCTTTTTTCAATTGCATTTCATTTGATCCTATCTCCTTTACAGAGTGTTTGTAAGCTTTTCTTTTGGGATTCGCAAGATTCCTTTTCCCTTCCCGAAAGGAAATTTCATTTCCTTTTGGGAAGGGAAAAGGAATCTTGCGATTTCAATGGGGACCAATAGAGGAATCTTTGGTGCATGTCCCTGCACTTGATGGCAGGCCATGCCTTTTAAAGGCATTGACTTGGGGAAAGATTTTTTCTTTTTTTGGTTGTTTTCTGAAGTGTTCATGCCATGTCCCTCATATCTTGCCCCCTAAGTTGTGTCTTCCTCCTTGACTTTTTGCCCTGCTTTTGCAACATCTGTGAGCTTAGTTTTGGCACCTTTTGGTCCTTTGCAATGCAGCTGATTTCCTCTCAGCCTATTTTTTGAAGAGACTAAAATTCCCGATTTCTGCTTTTTTCAATTGCATTTTATTTGATCCTATCTCCTTTCCAGAGTGTTTGTAAGCCTTTCTTTTGGGATTCGCAAGATTCCTTTTCCCTTCCCGAAAGGAAATTTCATTTCCTTTTGGGAAGGGAAAAGGAATCTTGCGATTTCAATGGGGACCAATAGAGGAATCTTTGGTGCATGTCCCTGCACTTGATGGCAGGCCATGCCTTTTGATGGCTTTGACTTATGGAAGGATTTTTTTCTTTTTTTGGTTGTTTTCTGAAGTGTTCATGCCATGTCCCTCATATCTTGCCCCCTAAGTTGTGTCTTCCTCCTTGACTTTTTCCCCTGCTTTTGCAACATTTGTGAGCTTAGTTTTGGCACCTTTTGGTCCTTTGCACTGCACCTGATATAAACCCAGGCCATTTTCTTAGAGTCACTATATTTCCCAAATTTTCTTTTTTTCTCCTCCAATTGCAATTCCTTTGATGTTGTCTACATTCCAGCGTGTTTGTAGGTCCTTCTTTTCTGTTTTGGCCTTCAGTGGGGATCAATTTTGGCAAGCTTTGCTGCATGTGCCTGCCCTTGGTGGCGTATGGCCTGCCTGCATTTTGATGGCTTTGACTTTGGGAAAGATTTTTTCTTTTTTTTTTTTTATTATTTTAAGTATTCATGCCATGTCCCTCACATCTTGCCCACTAAGTTGTGTCTTCCTCCTTGACTTTTTCCCCTGCTTTTGCAACATCTGTGAGCTTAGTTTTGGCACCTTTTGGTCCTTTGCAATGCAGCTGATTTCCTCACAGCCTATTTTTGGAAGAGACTAAAATTCCCGATTTTCTGCTTTTTTCAATTGCATTTCATTTGAACCTATCTCCTTTCCAGAGTCTTTGTAAGCCTTTCTTTTGGGATTCGCAAGATTCCTTTTCCCTTCCCAAAAGGAAATTTCATTTCCTTTCGGGAAGGGAAAAGGAATCTTGCGATTTCAATGGGGACCAATAGAGGAATCTTTGGTGCATGTCCCTGCACTTGATGGCAGGCCATGCCTTTTGATGGCTTTGACTTTGGGAAAGATATTTTTCTTTTTCTGGTTGTTTTCTGAAGTGTTCATGCCATGTCCCTCATATCTTGCCCCCTAAGTTCTGTCTTCCTCCTTGACTTTTTCCCCTGCTTTTGCAACATCTGTGAGCTTAGTTTTGGCATCTTTGGTCCTTTGCACTGCACATGATATACTGCCAGGCCATTTTCTTAGAGTCACTAAATTTCCCAAATTTTCTTTTTTTCTCCTCCAATTGCAATTCCTTTGATGTTGTCTCCATTCCAGCATGTTTGTAGGTCCTTCTTTTCTGTTTTGGCCTTCAGTGGGGATTAATTTTGGCAAGCTTTGCTGCATGTGCCTGCCCTTGGTGGCGTATGGCCTGCCTGCATTTTGATGGCTTTGACTTTGGGAAAGATTTTTTCTTTTTTTTTTTTTATTATTTTAAGTATTCATGCCATGTCCCTCACATCTTGCCCCCTAAGTTGTGTCTTCCTCCTTGACTTTTTCCCCTGCTTTTGCAACATCTGTGAGCTTAGTTTTGGCACCTTTTGGTCCTTTGCACTGCACCTGATATAAACCCAGGCCATTTTCTTAGAGTCACTAAATTTCCAAAATTTTCATTTTTCTCCTCCAATTGCAATTCCTTTGATGTTGACTCCTTTCCAGCGTGTTTGTAGGTCCTTCTTTTCTGTTTTGGCCTTCAGTGGGGATCAATTTTGACAAGCTTTGCTGCATGTGCCTGCCCTTGGTGGCGTATGGCCTGCCTGCATTTTGATGGCTTTGACTTTGGGAAAGATTTTTTCTTCTTTTTTTTTTTATTATTGTAAGTATTCATGCCATGTCCCTCATATCTTGCCCCCTAAGTTGTGTCTTCCTCCTTGACTTTTTCCCCTGCTTTTGCAACATCTGTGAGCTTAGTTTTGGCACCTTTTTGTCCTTTGCACTGCACCTGATAAAACCCCGGGCCATTTTCTTAGAGTAACTAAATTTCCAAAATTTTCTTTTTTCTCCTGCAATTACAATTCCTTTGATGGTTCTCCATTCCAGCGTGTTTGTAGGTCCTTCTTTTCTGTTTTGGCCTTCAGTGGGGATCAATTTTGGCAAGCTTTGCTGCATCTGCCTGCCCTTGGTGGCGTATGGCCTGCCTGCATTTTGATGGCTTTGACTTTGGGAAAGATTTTTTCTTTTTTTTTTTTTTTATTATTTTAAGTGTTCATGCCATGTCCCTCACATCTTGCCCCCTAAGTTGTGTCTTGCTCCTTGACTTTTTCCCCTGCTTTTGCAACATCTGTGAGCTTAGTTTTGGCACCTTTTGGTCCTTTGCACTGCACCTGATATACTGCCAGGCCATTTTCTTAGAGTCACTAAATTTCCCAAATTTTCATTTTTCTCCTGCAATTGCAATTCCTTTGATGTTGACTCCTTTCCAGCATGTTTGTAGGTCCTTCTTTTCTGTTTTGGCCTTCAGTGGGGATCAATTTTGGCAAGCTTTGCTGCATGTGCCTGCCCTTGGTGGCGTATGACCTGCCTGCATTTTGATGGCTTTGACTTTGGGGAAGATTTTTTCTTTTTTTTTTTTTTTTGTTATTTTAAGTGTTCATGCCATGTCCCTCACATCTTGCCCCCTAAGTTGTGTCTTGCTCCTTGACTTTTTTCCCTGCTTTTGCAACATCTGTGAGCTTAGTTTTGGCACCTTTTGGTCCTTTGCAATGCAGCTGATTTCCTCACAGCCTATTTTTTGAAGAGACTAAATTTCCCGATATTCTGCTTTTTTCAATTGCATTTCATTTGATCCTATCTCCTTTCCAGAGTGTTTGTAAGCCTTTCTTTTGGGATTCGCAAGATTCCTTTTCCCTTCCCGAAAGGAAATTTCATTTCCTTTTGGGAAGTGAAAAGGAATCTTGCGATTTCAATGGGGACCAATAGAGGAATCTTTGGTGCATGTCCCTGCACTTGATGGCAGGCCATGCCTTTTGATGGCTTTGACTTTGGGAAAGATTGTTTTCATTTTTTGGTTGTTTTCTGAAGTGTTCATGCCATGTCCCTCATATCTTGCCCCCTAAGTTGTGTCTTCCTCCTTGACTTTTTCCCCTGCTTTTGCAACATTTGTGAGCTTAGTTTTGGCGCCTTTTGGTCCTTTGCACTGCACCTGATAAAACACCAGACCATTTTCTTAGAGTCACTAAATTTCCCAAATTTTCTTTTTTTCTCCTCCAATTGCAATTCCTTTGATGTTGTCTACATTCCAGCGTGTTTGTAGGTCCTTCTTTTCTGTTTTGGACTTCAGTGGGGATCAATTTTGGCAAGATTTGCTGCATGTGCCTGCCCTTGGTGGCGTATGGCCTGCCTGCATTTTGATGGCTTTGACTTTGGGAAAGATTTTTTCTTTTTTTTTTTTCATTATTTTAAGTATTCATGCCATGTCCCTCACATCTTGCCCCCTAAGTTGTGTCTTCCTCCTTGACTTTTTCCCCTGCTTTTGCAACATCTGTGAGCTTTGTTTTGGCACCTTTTGGTCCTTTGCAATGCAGCTGATTTCCTCACAGCCTATTTTTTAAGAGACTAAAATTCCCGATTTTCTGCTTTTTTCAATTGCATTTCATTTGATCCTATCTCCTTTCCAGAGTGTTTGTAAGCTTTTCTTTTGGGATTCGCAAGATTCCTTTTCCCTTCCCGAAAGGAAATTTCATTTCCTTTTGGGAAGGGAAAAGGAATCTTGCGATTTCAATGGGGACCAATAGAGGAATCTTTGGTGCATGTCCCTGCACTTGATGGCAGGCCATGCCTTTTAAAGGCATTGACTTTGGGAAAGATTTTTTCTTTTTTTGGTTGTTTTCTGAAGTGTTCATGCCATGTCCCTCATATCTTGCCCCCTAAGTTCTGTCTTCCTCCTTGACTTTTTCCCCTGCTTTTGCAACATCTGTGAGCTTAGTTTTGGCATCTTTGGTCCTTTGCACTGCACATGATATACTGCCAGGCCATTTTCTTAGAGTCAATAAATTTCCCAAATTTTCTTTTTTTCTCCTCCAATTGCAATTCCTTTGATGTTGTCTACATTCCAGCATGTTTGTAGGTCCTTCTTTTCTGTTTTGGACTTCAGTGGGGATCAATTTTGGCAAGCTTTGCTGCATGTGCCTGCCCTTGGTGGCGTATGGCCTGCCTGCATTTTGATGGCTTTGACTTTGGGAAAGATTTTTTCTTTTTTTTTTTTTATTATTTTAAGTATTCATGCCATGTCCCTCACATCTTGCCCCCTAAGTTGTCTTCCTCCTTGACTTTTTCCCCTGCTTTTGCAACATCTGTGAGCTTAGTTTTGGCATCTTTTGGTCCTTTGCACTGCACCTGATATAAACCCCGGGCCATTTTCTTAGAGTCACTAAATTTCCAAAATTTTCTTTTTTCTCCTCCAATTGCAATTCCGTTGATGTTGACTCCTTTCCAGCGTGTTTGCAGGTCCTTCTTTTCTGTTTTGGACTTCAGTGGGGATCAATTTTGGCAAGCTTTGCTGCATGTGCCTGCCCTTGGTGGCGTATGGCCTGCCTGCATTTTGATGGCTTTGACTTTGGGAAAGATTTTTTCTTTTTTTTTTTTTATTATTTTAAGTATTCATGCCATGTCCCTCACATCTTGCCCCCTAAGTTGTGTCTTCCTCCTTGACATTTTCCCCTGCTTTTGCAACATCTGTGAGCTTAGTTTTGGCACCTTTTGGTCCTTTGCACTGCACCTGATATAAACCCAGGCCATTTTCTTAGAGTCATTAAATTTCCAAAATTTTCTTTTTTCTCTTCCAATTGCAATTCATTTGATGTCGACTCCTTTCCAGCGTGTTTGTAAGTCCTTCTTTTCTGTTTTGGCCTTCAGTGGGGATCAATTTTGACAAGCTTTGCTGCATGTGCCTGCCCTCGGTGGCGTATGGCCTGCCTGCATTTTGATGGGTATGACTTTGGGAAAGATTTTTTCTTCTTTTTTTTTTTATTATTGTAAGTATTCATGCCATGTCCCTCATATCTTGCCCCCTAAGTTCTGTCTTCCTCCTTGACTTTTTCCCCTGCTTTTGCAACATCTGTGAGCTTAGTTTTGGCATCTTTGGTCCTTTGCACTGCACATGATATACTGCCAGGCCATTTTCTTAGAGTCACTAAATTTTCCAAATTTTCTATTTTTCTCCTCCAATTGCAATTCCTTTGATGTTGTCTCGATTGCAGCGTGTTTGTAGGTCCTTCTTTTCTGTTTTGGCCTTCAGTGGGGATCAATTTTGGCAAGCTTTGCTGCATGTGCCTGCCCTTGGTGGCGTATGGCCTGCCTGCCTTTTGATGGCTTTGACTTTGGGAAAGATTTTTTTCTTTTTTTTTTTTTTTTTTTGTTTAAGTATTCATTCCATGTCCCTCATATCTTGCCCCCTAAGTTGTGTCTTCTTCCTTGACTTTTTCCCCTGCTTTTGCATCATCTGTGAGGTCAGTTTTGGCATCTTTGGTCCTTTGCACTGCGCATGATATACTGCCAGGCCATTTTCTTAGAGTCACTAAATTTCCCAAATTTTCTTTTTTTCTCCTCTAATTGCAATTCCTTTGATGTTGTCTCCATTCCAGCGTGTTTGTAGGTCCTTCTTTTCTGTTTTGGCCTTCAGTGGGGATCAATTTTGGCAAGCTTTGCTGCATGTGCCTGCCCTTGGTGGTGTATGGCCTGCCTGCATTTTGATGGCTTTGACTTTGGGAAAGATTTTTTCTTTTTTTTTTTTTATTATTTTAAGTATTCATGCCATGTCCCTCACATCGTGCCCCCTAAGTTGTGTCTTCCTCCTAGACTTTTTCCCCTGCTTTTGCAACATCTGTGAGCTTTGTTTTGGCACCTTTTGGTCCTTTTCAATGCAGCTGATTTCCTCACAGCCTTTTTTTTGTAGAGACTAAAATTCCCGATTTTCTGCTTTTATCAATTGCATTTCATTTGAACCTATCTCCTTTCCAGAGTGTTTGTAAGCCTTTCTTTTGGGATCCGCAAGATTCCTTTTCCCTTCCCGAAAGGAAATTTCATTTCCTTTCGGGAAGGGAAAAGGAATCTTGCGATTTCAATGGGGACCAATAGAGGAATCTTTGGTGCATGTCCCTGCACTTGATGGCAGGCCATGCCTTTTGATGGCTTTGACTTTGGGAAAGATTTTTTTCTTTTTTTGGTTGTTTTCTGAAGTGTTCATGCCATGTCCCTCAAATCTTACCCCCTAAGTTCTGTCTTCCTCCTTGACTTTTTCCCCTGCTTTTGCAACATCTGTGAGCTTAGTTTTGGCATCTTTGGACCTTTGCACTGCACCTGATAAAACACCAGACCATTTTCTTAGAGTCACTAAATTTCCCAAATTTTCTTTTTTTCTCCTCTAATTGCAATTCCTTTGATGTTGTCTCCATTCCAGCGTGTTTGTAGGTCCTTCTTTTCTGTTTTGGCCTTCAGTGGGGATCAATTTTGGCAAGCTTTGCTGCATGTGCCTGCCCTTGGTGGCGTATGGCCTGCCTGCATTTTGATGGCTTTGACTTTTGGAAAGATTATTTCTATTTTTTTTTTTTGGTTTGTTTTAAGTATTCATACCATGTCCTTCATATCTTGCCTTTTAAGTGCTGTCATCGTCCTTGACTTTTCCCCGTGTTTTGCAACATCTGTGAGCTTCGTTTCGGCACCTTTTGGTCCTTTGCACTGCACCTGATAAAACCCCAGGCCATTTTCTAAGAGTCACTAAATTTCCCAAATTTTCTTTTTTTCTCCTCAAATTGCAATTCCTTTGATGTTGTCTCCATTCCAGCGTGTTTGTAAGTCCTTCTTTTGTGTTTTGGCCTTCAGTGGGGATCAATTTTGGCAAGCTTTGCTGCATGTGCCTGGCCTTGGTGGCGTATGGCCTGCCTGCATTTTGATGGCTTTGACTTTGGGAAAGATTTTTTCTTTTGTTTTTTTGTTTCTTTTTTTTAAGTATTCATGCCATGTCTCTCACATCTTGCCCCCTAAGTTGTGTCGTCCTCCTAGACTTTTTCCCCTGCTTTTGCAACAAATGTGAGCTTAGTTTTGGCACCTTTTGGTCCTTTGCAATGCAGCTGATTTCCTCACAGCCTATTTTTTGAAGAGACGATTAGTCCCGATTTTCTGCTTTTTCCAATTGCATTTCATTTGAACCTATCTCATTTCCAGAGTGTTTGTAAGCCTTTCTTTTGGGATCCGCAAGATTCCTTTTCCCTTCCCGAAAGGAAATTTCATTTCCTTTCGGGAAGGGAAAAGGAATCTTGCGATTTCAATGGGGACCAATAGAGGAATCTTTGGTGCATGTCCCTGCTCTTGATGGCAGGCCATGCCTTTTGATGGCTCTGACTTTGGGAAAGATTTTTTTCTTTTTTTGGTTGTTTTCTCAAGTGTTCATGCCATGTCCCTCATATCTTGCCCCCTAAGTTGTGTCTTCCTCCTTGACTTTTTCCCCTGCTTTTGCAATACCTGTGAGCTTAGGTTTGGCATCTTTGGTCCTTTGCACTGCACATGATATACTGATACGCCATTTTCTTAGAGTCACTAAATTTCCCAAATTTTCTTTTTTTCTCCTCCAATTGCAATTCCTTTGATGTTGACTCCTTTCCAGCGTGTTTGTAGGTCCTTCTTTTCTGTTTTGGCCTTCAGTGGGGATCAATTTTGGCAAGCTTTGCTGCATCTGCCTGCCCTTGCTGGCGTATGGCCTGCCTGCATTTTGATGGCTTTGACTTTGGGAAAGATTTTTTCTTTTTTTTTTTTTTATTATTGTAATTGTTCATGCCATGTCCCTCACATCTTGCCCCCTAAGTTGTGTCTTCCTCCTTGACTTTTTCCCGTGCTTTTGCAACATCTGTGAGCTTAGTTTTGGCACCTTTTGGTCCTTTGCACTGCACCTGATAAAACCCCGGGCCATTTTCTTAGAGTCACTAAATTTTCCAAATTTTCTTTTTACTCCTGCAATTGCAATTCCTTTGATGTTGACTCCTTTCCAGCGTGTTTGTAGGTCCTTCTTTTCTGTTTTGGCCTTCAGTGGGGATCAATTTTGGCAAGCTTTGCTGCATGTGCCTGCCCTTGGTGGCGTATGGCCTGCCTGCATTTTGATGGCTTTGACTTTGGGAAAGATTTTTTTCTTTTTTTTTTTTTTTTTTGTTTAAGTATTCATTCCATGTCCCTCATATCTTGCCCCCTAAGTTGTGTCTTCCTCCTTGACTTTTTCCCCTGATTTTGCAACATCTGTGAGCTTCGTTTCGGCACCTTTTGGTCCTTTGCACTGCACCTGATAAAACCCCAGGCCATTTTCTATGAGTAACTAAATTTCCCAAATTTTCTTTTTTTCTCCTCCAATTGCAATTCCTTTGATGTTGACTCCTTTCCAGGGTGTTTGTAAGTCCTTCTTTTCTGTTTTGGCCTTCAGTGGGGATCAATTTTGACAAGCTTTGCTGCATGTGCCTGCCCTTGGTGGCGTATGGCCTGCCTGCATTTTGATGGCTTTGACTTTGGGAAAGATTTTTTCTTTTTTTTTTTTTTATTATTGTAATTGTTCATGCCATGTCCCTCACATCTTGCCCCCTAAGTTGTGTCTTCCTCCTAGACTTTTTCCCCTGCTTTTGCAACATCTGTGAGCTTAGTTTTGGCACCTTTTGGTCCTTTGCACTGCACCTGATAAAACCCCGGGCCATTTTCTTAGAGTCACTAAATTTTCCAAATTTTCTTTTTCCTCCTGCAATTGCAATTCCTTTGATGTTGTCTCCATTCCAGCGTGTTTGTAGGTCCTTCTTTTCTGTTTTGGCCTTCAGTGGGGATCAATTTTGGCAAGCTTTGCTGCATGTGCCTGCCCTTGGTGGCGTATGGCCTGCCTGCATTTTGATGGCTTTGACTTTGGGAAAGATTTTTTCTTTTTTTTTTTTTTGTTATTTTAAGTATTCATGCCATGTCCCTCACATCTTGCCCCATAAGTTGTGTTTTCCTCCTCGACTTTTTCCCCTGCTTTTGCAACATCTGTGAGCTTAGTTTCGGCATCTTTTGGTCCTTTGCACTGCACCTGATATAAACCCAGACCATTTTCTTAGAGTCACTAAATTTCCAAAATTTTCTTTTTTTCTCCTCCAATTGCAATTCCTTTGATGTTGTCTCCATTCCAGCGTGTTTGTAAGTCCTTCTTTTCTGTTTTGGCCTTCAGTGGGGATCAATTTTGGCAAGCTTTGCTGCATGTGCCTGCCCTTGGTGGCGTATGGCCTGCCTGCATTTTGATGGCTTTGACTTTGGGAAAGATTATTTCTATTTTTTTTTTTTGGTTTGTTTTAAGTATTCATACCATGTCCTTCATATCTTGCCTTTTAAGTGGTGTCATCGTCCTTGACTTTTCCCCGTGTTTTGCAACATCTGTGAGCTTCGTTTCGGCACCTTTTGGTCCTTTGCACTGCACCTGATAAAACCCCAGGCCATTTTCTAAGAGTCACTAAATTTCCCAAATTTTCTTTTTTTCTCCTCAAATTGCAATTCCTTTGATGTTGTCTCCATTCCAGCGTGTTTGTAAGTCCTTCTTTTCTGTTTTGGCCTTCAGTGGGGATCAATTTTGGCAAGCTTTGCTGCATGTGCCTGGCCTTGGTGGCGTATGGCCTGCCTGCATTTTGATGGCTTTGACTTTGGGAAAAATTTTTTCTTTTGTTTTTTTGTTTCTTTTTTTTAAGTATTCATGCCATGTCTCTCACATCTTGCCCCCTAAGTTGTGTCTTCCTCCTAGACTTTTTCCCCTGCTTTTGCAACAACTGTGAGCTTAGTTTTGGCAACTTTTGGTCCTTTGCAATGCAGCTGATTTCCTCACAGCCTATTTTTTGAAGAGAGGATTAGTCCCGATTTTCTGCTTTTTCCAATTGCATTTCATTTGAACCTATCTCATTTCCAGAGTGTTTGTAAGCCTTTCTTTTGGGATCCGCAAGATTCCTTTTCCCTTCCCGAAAGGAAATTTCATTTCCTTTCGGGAAGGGAAAAGGAATCTTGCGATTTCAATGGGGACCAATAGAGGAATCTTTGGTGCATGTCCCTGCTCTTGATGGCAGGCCATGCCTTTTGATGGCTCTGACTTTGGGAAAGATTTTTTTCTTTTTTTGGTTGTTTTCTGAAGTGTTCATGCCATGTCCCTCATATCTTGCCCCCTAAGTTGTGTCTTCCTCCTTGACTTTTTCCCCTGCTTTTGCAACATCTGTGAGATTAGTTTTGGCACATTTTGGTCCTTTGCACTGCACCTGATAAAATCCCTGGCCATTTTCTAAGAGTCACTAAATTTCCCAAATTTTTTTTTTTTCTCCTCCAATTGCAATTCCTTTGATGTTGTCTCCATTCCAGCGTGTTTGTAAGTCCTTTTTTCTGTTTTGGCCTTCAGTGGGGATCAATTTTGGCAAGTTTTGCTGCATGTGCCTGGCCTTGCTGGCGTATGGCCTGCCTGCATTTTGATGGCTTTGACTTTGGGAAAGATTTTTTCTTTTTTTTTTTTTTATTATTTTAAGTATTCATGCCATGTCCCTCATATCTTGCCCCCTAAGTTGTGTCTTCCTCCTAGACTTTTTCCCCTGCTTTTGCAACATCTGTGAGCTTAGTTTTGGCACATTTTGGTCCTTTGCAATGCAGCTGATTTCCTCACAGCCTATTTTTTGAAGAGACTAAAATTCCCAATTTTCTGCTTTTTTCAATTGCATTTCATTTGATCCTATCTCCTTTCCAGAGTGTTTGTAAGCCTTTCTTTTGGGATTCGCAAGATTCCTTTTCCCTTCCCGAAAGGAAATTTCATTTCCTTTCGGGAAGGGAAAAGGAATCTTGCGATTTCAATGGGTACCAATAGAGGAATCTTTGGTGCATGTCCCTGCACTTGATGGCAGGCCATGCCTTTTGATGGCTTTGACTTGGGGAGAGATTTTTTTCTTTTTTTGGTTGTTTTCTGAAGTGTTCATGCCATGTCCCTCATATCTTGCCCCCTAAGTTCTGTCTTCCTCCTTGACTTTTTCCCCTGCTTTTGCAACATCTGTGAGCTTAGTTTTGGCATCTTTGGTCCTTTGCACTGCACATGATATACTGCCAGGCCATTTTCTTAGAGTCACTAAATTTCCCAAATTTTCTTTTTTTCTCCTCCAATTGCAATTCCTTTGATGTTGACTCCTTTCCAGCGTGTTTGTAGGTCCTTCTTTTCTGTTTTGGTCTTCAGTGGGGATCAATTTTGGCAAGCTTTGCTGCATGTGCCTGCCCTTGGTGGCGTATGGCCTGCCTGCATTTTGATGGCTTTGACTTTGGGAAAGATTTTTTCTTTTTTTTTTTTTTGTTTGTTTTAAGTATTCATGCCATGTCTCTCACATTTAGCCCCCTAAGTTGTGTCTTCCTCCTTGACTTTTTCCCCTGCTTTTGCAACATCTGTGAGCTTAGTTTTGGCACATTTTGGTCCTTTGCACTGCACCTGATAAAATCCCGGGCCATTTTCAAAGAGTCACTAAATTTCCCAAATTTTTTTTTTTTCTCCTCCAATTGCAATTCCTTTGATGTTGTCTCCATTCCAGCGTGTTTGCAAGTCCTTCTTTTCTGTTTTGGCCTTCAGTGGGGATCAATTTTGGCAAGCTTTGCTGCATGTGCCTGCCCTTGGTGGCGTATGGCCTGCCTGCATTTTGATGGCTTTGACTTTGGGAAAGATTTTTTCTTTTTTATTTTTTTAATTATTGTAAGTATTCATGCCATGTCCCTCATATCTTGCCCCCTAAGTTGTGTCTTCCTCCTTGACTTTTTCCCCTGCTTTTGCAACATCTGTGAGCTTAGTTTTTGCATCTTTTGGTCCTTCGCACTGCACCTGATATTATCCCGGGCCATTTTCTTACAGTCACTACATTTCCCAAATTTTCTTTTTTTCTCCTCCAATTGCAATTCCTTTGATGTTGACTCCTTTCCAGCGTGTTTGCAAGTCCTTCTTTTCTGTTTTGGCCTTCAGTGGGGATCAATTTTGGCAAGCTTTGCTGCATGTGCCTGCCCTTGGTGGCGTATGGCCTGCCTGCATTTTGATGGCTTTGACTTTGGGAAAGATTTTTTCTTTTTTTTTTTTTTTTGTTTTAAGTATTCATGCCATGTCTCTCACATCTTGCCCCCTAAGTTGTGTCTTCCTCCTTGACTTTTTCCCCTGCTTTTGCAACATCTGTGAGCTTTGTTTTGGCACCTTTTGGTCCTTTGCAATGCAGCTGATTTCCTCACAGCCTTTTTTTTGTAGAGACTAAAATTCCCGATTTTCTGCTTTTATCAATTGCATTTCATTTGAACCTATCTCCTTTCCAGAGTGTTTGTAAGCCTTTCTTTTGGGATCCGCAAGATTCCTTTTCCCTTCCCGAAAGGAAATTTCATTTCCTTTCGGGAAGGGAAAAGGAATCTTGCGATTTCAATGGGGACCAATAGAGGAATCTTTGGTGCATGTCCCTGCACTTGATGGCAGGCCATGCCTTTTGATGGCTTTGACTTTGGGAAAGATTTTTTTCTTTTTTTGGTTGTTTTCTGAAGTGTTCATGCCATGTCCCTCAAATCTTACCCCCTAAGTTCTGTCTTCCTCCTTGACTTTTTCCCCTGCTTTTGCAACATCTGTGAGCTTAGTTTTGGCATCTTTGGACCTTTGCACTGCACCTGATAAAACACCGGGCCATTTTCTTAGAGTCATTAAATTTCCCAAATTTTCTTTTTTTCTCCTCTAATTGCAATTCCTTTGATGTTGTCTCCATTCCAGCGTGTTTGTAGGTCCTTCTTTTCTGTTTTGGCCTTCAGTGGGGATCAATTTTGGCAAGCTTTGCTGCATGTGCCTGCCCTTGGTGGCGTATGGCCTGCCTGCATTTTGATGGCTTTGACTTTGGGAAAGATTATTTCTATTTTTTTTTTTTGGTTTGTTTTAAATATTCATACCATGTCCTTCATATCTTGCCTTTTAAGTGCTGTCATCGTCCTTGACTTTTCCCCGTGTTTTGCAACATCTCTGAGCTTCGTTTCGGCACCTTTTGGTCCTTTGCACTGCACCTGATAAAACCCCAGGCCATTTTCTAAGAGTCACTAAATTTCCCAAATTTTCTTTTTTTCTCCTCAAATTGCAATTCCTTTGATGTTGTCTCCATTCCAGCGTGTTTGTAAGTCCTTCTTTTGTGTTTTGGCCTTCAGTGGGGATCAATTTTGGCAAGCTTTGCTGCATGTGCCTGCCCTCGGTGGCGTATGGCCTGCCTGCATTTTGATGGGTATGACTTTGGGAAAGATTTTTTCTTCTTTTTTTTTTTATTATTGTAAGTATTCATGCCATGTCCCTCATATCTTGCCCCCTAAGTTGTGTCGTCCTCCTAGACTTTTTCCCCTGCTTTTGCAACAAATGTGAGCTTAGTTTTGGCACCTTTTGGTCCTTTGCAATGCAGCTGATTTCCTCACAGCCTATTTTTTGAAGAGACGATTAGTCCCGATTTTCTGCTTTTTCCAATTGCATTTCATTTGAACCTATCTCATTTCCAGAGTGTTTGTAAGCCTTTCTTTTGGGATCCGCAAGATTCCTTTTCCCTTCCCGAAAGGAAATTTCATTTCCTTTCGGGAAGGGAAAAGGAATCTTGCGATTTCAATGGGGACCAATAGAGGAATCTTTGGTGCATGTCCCTGCTCTTGATGGCAGGCCATGCCTTTTGATGGCTCTGACTTTGGGAAAGATTTTTTTCTTTTTTTGGTTGTTTTCTCAAGTGTTCATGCCATGTCCCTCATATCTTGCCCCCTAAGTTGTGTCTTCCTCCTTGACTTTTTCCCCTGCTTTTGCAATACCTGTGAGCTTAGGTTTGGCATCTTTGGTCCTTTGCACTGCACATGATACACTGATACGCCATTTTCTTAGAGTCACTAAATTTCCCAAATTTTCTTTTTTTCTCCTCCAATTGCAATTCCTTTGATGTTGACTCCTTTCCAGCGTGTTTGTAGGTCCTTCTTTTCTGTTTTGGCCTTCAGTGGGGATCAATTTTGGCAAGCTTTGCTGCATCTGCCTGCCCTTGCTGGCGTATGGCCTGCCTGCATTTTGATGGCTTTGACTTTGGGAAAGATTTTTTCTTTTTTTTTTTTTTATTATTGTAATTGTTCATGCCATGTCCCTCACATCTTGCCCCCTAAGTTGTGTCTTCCTCCTTGACTTTTTCCCGTGCTTTTGCAACATCTGTGAGCTTAGTTTTGGCACCTTTTGGTCCTTTGCACTGCACCTGATAAAACCCCGGGCCATTTTCTTAGAGTCACTAAATTTTCCAAATTTTCTTTTTACTCCTGCAATTGCAATTCCTTTGATGTTGACTCCTTTCCAGCGTGTTTGTAGGTCCTTCTTTTCTGTTTTGGCCTTCAGTGGGGATCAATTTTGGCAAGCTTTGCTGCATGTGCCTGCCCTTGGTGGCGTATGGCCTGCCTGCATTTTGATGGCTTTGACTTTGGGAAAGATTTTTTTCTTTTTTTTTTTTTTTTTTGTTTAAGTATTCATTCCATGTCCCTCATATCTTGCCCCCTAAGTTGTGTCTTCCTCCTTGACTTTTTCCCCTGATTTTGCAACATCTGTGAGCTTCGTTTCGGCACCTTTTGGTCCTTTGCACTGCACCTGATAAAACCCCAGGCCATTTTCTATGAGTAACTAAATTTCCCAAATTTTCTTTTTTTCTCCTCCAATTGCAATTCCTTTGATGTTGACTCCTTTCCAGCGTGTTTGTAAGTCCTTCTTTTCTGTTTTGGCCTTCAGTGGGGATCAATTTTGACAAGCTTTGCTGCATGTGCCTGCCCTTGGTGGCGTATGGCCTGCCTGCATTTTGATGGCTTTGACTTTGGGAAAGATTTTTTCTTTTTTTTTTTTTTATTATTGTAATTGTTCATGCCATGTCCCTCACATCTTGCCCCCTAAGTTGTGTCTTCCTCCTAGACTTTTTCCCCTGCTTTTGCAACATCTGTGAGCTTAGTTTTGGCACCTTTTGGTCCTTTGCACTGCACCTGATAAAACCCCGGGCCATTTTCTTAGAGTCACTAAATTTTCCAAATTTTCTTTTTCCTCCTGCAATTGCAATTCCTTTGATGTTGTCTCCATTCCAGCGTGTTTGTAGGTCCTTCTTTTCTGTTTTGGCCTTCAGTGGGGATCAATTTTGGCAAGCTTTGCTGCATGTGCCTGCCCTTGGTGGCGTATGGCCTGCCTGCATTTTGATGGCTTTGACTTTGGGAAAGATTTTTTCTTTTTTTTTTTTTTGTTATTTTAAGTATTCATGTCATGTCCCTCACATCTTGCCCCATAAGTTGTGTTTTCCTCCTCGACTTTTTCCCCTGCTTTTGCAACATCTGTGAGCTTAGTTTCGGCATCTTTTGGTCCTTTGCACTGCACCTGATATAAACCCAGACCATTTTCTTAGAGTCACTAAATTTCCAAAATTTTCTTTTTTTCTCCTCCAATTGCAATTCCTTTGATGTTGTCTCCATTCCAGCGTGTTTGTAAGTCCTTCTTTTCTGTTTTGGCCTTCAGTGGGGATCAATTTTGGCAAGCTTTGCTGCATGTGCCTGGCCTTGGTGGCGTATGGCCTGCCTGCATTTTGATGGCTTTGACTTTGGGAAAAATTTTTTCTTTTGTTTTTTTGTTTCTTTTTTTTAAGTATTCATGCCATGTCTCTCACATCTTGCCCCCTAAGTTGTGTCTTCCTCCTAGACTTTTTCCCCTGCTTTTGCAACAACTGTGAGCTTAGTTTTGGCACATTTTGGTCCTTTGCAATGCAGCTGATTTCCTCACAGCCTATTTTTTGAAGAGACGATTAGTCCCGATTTTCTGCTTTTTCCAATTGCATTTCATTTGAACCTATCTCATTTCCAGAGTGTTTGTAAGCCTTTCTTTTGGGATCCGCAAGATTCCTTTTCCCTTCCCGAAAGGAAATTTCATTTCCTTTCGGGAAGGGAAAAGGAATCTTGCGATTTCAATGGGGACCAATAGAGGAATCTTTGGTGCATGTCCCTGCTCTTGATGGCAGGCCATGCCTTTTGATGGCTCTGACTTTGGGAAAGATTTTTTTCTTTTTTTGGTTGTTTTCTCAAGTGTTCATGCCATGTCCCTCATATCTTGCCCCCTAAGTTGTGTCTTCCTCCTTGACTTTTTCCCCTGCTTTTGCAACATCTGTGAGATTAGTTTTGGCACATTTTGGTCCTTTGCACTGCACCTGATAAAATCCCTGGCCATTTTCTAAGAGTCACTAAATTTCCCAAATTTTTTTTTTTCTCCTCCAATTGCAATTCCTTTGATGTTGTCTCCATTCCAGCGTGTTTGTAAGTCCTTTTTTCTGTTTTGGCCTTCAGTGGGGATCAATTTTGGCAAGTTTTGCTGCATGTGCCTGGCCTTGCTGGCGTATGGCCTGCCTGCATTTTGATGGCTTTGACTTTGGGAAAGATTTTTTCTTTTTTTTTTTTTTATTATTTTAAGTATTCATGCCATGTCCCTCATATCTTGCCCCCTAAGTTGTGTCTTCCTCCTAGACTTTTTCCCCTGCTTTTGCAACATCTGTGAGCTTAGTTTTGGCACATTTTGGTCCTTTGCAATGCAGCTGATTTCCTCACAGCCTATTTTTTGAAGAGACTAAAATTCCCAATTTTCTGCTTTTTTCAATTGCATTTCATTTGATCCTATCTCCTTTCCAGAGTGTTTGTAAGCCTTTCTTTTGGGATTCGCAAGATTCCTTTTCCCTTCCCGAAAGGAAATTTCATTTCCTTTCGGGAAGGGAAAAGGAATCTTGCGATTTCAATGGGTACCAATAGAGGAATCTTTGGTGCATGTCCCTGCACTTGATGGCAGGCCATGCCTTTTGATGGCTTTGACTTGGGGAGAGATTTTTTTCTTTTTTTGGTTGTTTTCTGAAGTGTTCATGCCATGTCCCTCATATCTTGCCCCCTAAGTTCTGTCTTCCTCCTTGACTTTTTCCCCTGCTTTTGCAACATCTGTGAGCTTAGTTTTGGCATCTTTGGTCCTTTGCACTGCACATGATATACTGCCAGGCCATTTTCTTAGAGTCACTAAATTTCCCAAATTTTCTTTTTTTCTCCTCCAATTGCAATTCCTTTGATGTTGACTCCTTTCCAGCGTGTTTGTAGGTCCTTCTTTTCTGTTTTGGTCTTCAGTGGGGATCAATTTTGGCAAGCTTTGCTGCATGTGCCTGCCCTTGGTGGCGTATGGCCTGCCTGCATTTTGATGGCTTTGACTTTGGGAAAGATTTTTTCTTTTTTTTTTTTTTGTTTGTTTTAAGTATTCATGCCATGTCTCTCACATTTAGCCCCCTAAGTTGTGTCTTCCTCCTTGACTTTTTCCCCTGCTTTTGCAACATCTGTGAGCTTAGTTTTGGCACATTTTGGTCATTTGCACTGCACCTGATAAAATCCCGGGCCATTTTCAAAGAGTCACTAAATTTCCCAAATTTTTTTTTTTTCTCCTCCAATTGCAATTCCTTTGATGTTGTCTCCATTCCAGCGTGTTTGCAAGTCCTTCTTTTCTGTTTTGGCCTTCAGTGGGGATCAATTTTGGCAAGCTTTGCTGCATGTGCCTGCCCTTGGTGGCGTATGGCCTGCCTGCATTTTGATGGCTTTGACTTTGGGAAAGATTTTTTCTTTTTTATTTTTTTAATTATTGTAAGTATTCATGCCATGTCCCTCATATCTTGCCCCCTAAGTTGTGTCTTCCTCCTTGACTTTTTCCCCTGCTTTTGCAACATCTGTGAGCTTAGTTTTTGCATCTTTTGGTCCTTCGCACTGCACCTGATATTATCCCGGGCGATTTACTTAGAGTCACTAAATTTCCCAAATTTTCTTTTTTTCTCCTCCAATTGCAATTCCTTTGATGTTGACTCCTTTCCAGCGTGTTTGCAAGTCCTTCTTTTCTGTTTTGGACTTCAGTGGGGATCAATTTTGGCAAGCTTTGCTGCATGTGCCTGCCCTTGGTGGCGTATGGCCTGCCTGCATTTTGATGGCTTTGACTTTGGGAAAGATTTTTTCTTTTTTTTTTTTTTTTGTTTTAAGTATTCATGCCATGTCTCTCACATCTTGCCCCCTAAGTTGTGTCTTCCTCCTTGACTTTTTCCCCTGCTTTTGCAACATCTGTGAGCTTAGTTTTGGCACATTTTGGTCCTTTGCACTGCACCTGATAAAATCCCGGGCCATTTTCTAAGAGTCACTAAATTTCCCAAATTTTTTTTTTTTCTCCTCCAATTGCAATTCCTTTGATGTTGTCTCCATTCCAGCGTGTTTGCAAATCCTTATTTCTGTTTTGGCCTTCAGTGGGGATCAATTTTGGCAAGCTTTGCTGCATGTGCCTGCCCTTGGTGGCATAAGCCTGCCTGCATTTTGATGGCTTTGACTTTGGGAAAGATTTTTTCTTTTTTATTTTTTTTATTATTTTAAGTATTCATGCCATGTCCCTCATATCTTGCCCCCTAAGTTGTGTCTTCCTCCTTGACTTTTTCCCCTGCTTTTGCAACATCTGTGAGCTTAGTTTTGGCACATTTTGGTCCTTTGCAATGCACCTGATATAAACCCAGGCCATTTACTTAGAGTCACTAAATTTCCCAAATTTTCTTTTTTTCTCCTCCAATTGCAATTCCTTTGATGTTGTCTCCATTCCAGCATGTTTGTAGGTCCTTCTTTTCTGTTTTGGCCTTCAGTGGGGATCAATTTTGGCAAACTTTGCTGCATGTGCCTGCCCTTGCTGGCGTATGGCCTGCCTGCATTTTGATGGCTTTGACTTTGGGAAAGATTTTTTCTTTTTTTTTTTTTATTATTTTAAGTATTCATGCCATGTCCCTCACATCTTGTCCCCTAAGTTGTGTCTTCCTCCTTGACTTATTCCCCTGCTTTTGAACATCTGTGAGCTTAGTTTTGGCACCTTTTGGTCCTTTGCAATGCAGCTGATTTCCTCACAGCCTATTTTTGAAGAGACGATAAGTCCCGATTTTCTGCTTTTTTCAATTGCATTTCATTTGAACCTATCTCCTTTCCAGAGTGCTTGTAAGCCTTTCTTTTGGGATTCGCAAGATTCCTTTTCCCTTCCCAAACGGAAATTTCATTTCCTTTTGGGAAGGGAAAAGGAATCTTGCGATTTCAATGGGGACCAATAGAGGAATCTTTGGTGCATGTCCCTGCACTTGATGGCAGGCCATGCCTTTTGATGGCTTTGACTTTGGGAAAGATTTTTTTCTTTTTTTGGTTGTTTTCTGAAGTGTTCATGCCATGTCCCTCATATCTTGCCCCCTAAGTTCTGTCTTCCTCCTTGACTTTTTCCCCTGCTTTTGCAACACCTGTGAGCTTAGTTTTGGCATCTTTGGTCCTTTGCACAGCACATGATATACTGCCACGCCATTTTCTTAGAGTCACTAAATTTCCCAAATTTTCTATTTTTCTCCTCCAATTGCAATTCCTTTGATGTTGACTCCTTTCCAGCGTGTTTGTAGGTCGTTCTTTCCTGTTTTGGCCTTCAGTGGGGATCAATTTTGACAAGCTTTGCTGCATGTGCCTGCCCTTGGTGGCGTATGGCCTGCCTGCATTTTGATGGCTTTGACTTTGGGAAAGATTTTTTCTTTTTTTTTTTTTTTATTATTTTAAGTGTTCATGCCATGTCTCTCACATTTAGCCCCCTAAGTTGTGTCTTCCTCCTTGACTTTTTTCCCTGCTTTTGCAACATCTGTGAGCTTAGTTTTGGCACATTTTGGTCCTTTGCACTGCACCTGATAAAATCCCGGGCCATTTTCTAAGAGTCACTAAATTTCCCAAATTTTTTTTTTTTCTCCTCCAATTGCAATTCCTTTGATGGTGTCTCCATTCCAGCGTGTTTGCAAGTCCTTCTTTTCTTTTTTGGCCTTCAGTGGGGATCAATTTTGGCAAGCTTTGCTGCATGTGCCTGCCCTTGGTGGCGTATGGCCTGCCTGCATTTTGATGGCTTTGACTTTGGGAAAGATTTTTTCTTTTTTATTTTTTTAATTATTTTAAGTATTCATGCCATGTCCCTCATATCTTGCCCCCTAAGTTGTGTCTTCCTCCTTGACTTTTTCCCCTGCTTTTGCAACATCTGTGAGCTTAGTTTTTGCATCTTTTGGTCCTTTGCACTGCACCTGATATAAACCCGGGCCATTTTCTTAGAGTCACTAAATTTCCCAAATTTTCTTTTTTTCTCCTCCAATTGCAATTCCTTTGATGTTGACTCCTTTCCAGCGTGTTTGTAGGTCGTTCTTTTCTGTTTTGGTCTTCAGTGGGGATCAATTTTGGCAAGCTTTGCTGCATGTGCCTGCCCTTGGTGGCGTATGGCCTGCCTGCATTTTGATGGCTTTGACTTTGGGAAAGATTTTTTCTTTTTTTTTTTTTGTTTGTTTTAAGTATTCATGCCATGTCTCTCACATCTTGCCCCCTAAGTTGTGTCTTCCTCCTTGACTTTTTCCCCAGCTTTTGCAACATCTGTGAGCTTAGTTTTGGCACATTTTGGTCCTTTGCACTGCACCTGATAAAATCCCGGGCCATTTTCTAAGAGTCACTAAATTTCCCAAATTTTTATTTTTTCTCCTCCAATTGCAATTCCTTTGATGTTGTCTCCATTCCAGCGTGTTTGCAAATCCTTATTTCTGTTTTGGCCTTCAGTGGGGATCAATTTTGGCAAGCTTTGCTGCATGTGCCTGGCCTTGGTGGCGTATGGCCTGCCTGCATTTTGATGGCTTTGACTTTGGGAAAGATTTTTTCTTTTTTATTTTTTTTATTATTTTAAGTATTCATGCCATGTCCCTCATATCTTGCCCCCTAAGTTCTGTCTTCCTCCTTGACTTTTTCCCCTGCTTTTGCAACATCTGTGAGCTTAGTTTTTGCATCTTTTGGTCCTTTGCACTGCACCTGATATAAACCCAGGCCATTTTCTTAGAGTCACTAAATTTCCCAAATTTTCTTTTTTTCTCCTCCAATTGCAATTCCTTTGATGTTGTCTCCATTCCAGCATGTTTGTAGGTCCTTCTTTTCTGTTTTGGCCTTCAGTGGGGATCAATTTTGGCAAACTTTGCTGCATGTGCCTGCCCTTGCTGGCGTATGGCCTGCCTGCATTTTGATGGCTTTGACTTTGGGAAAGATTTTTTCTTTTTTTTTTTTTTTATTATTTTAAGTATTCATGCCATGTCCCTCATATCTTGCCCCCTAAGTTGTGTCTTCCTCCTTGACTTTTTCCCATGCTTTTGCAACATCTGTGAGCTTAGTTTTGGCACCTTTTAGTCCTTTGCACTGCACCTGATAAAACCCCGGGCCATTTTCTTAGAGTCACTAAATTTCCCAAATTTTCTTTTTACTCCTGCAATTGCAATTCCTTTGATGTTGTCTCCATTCCAGCGTGTTTGTAGGTCCTTCTTTTCTGTTTTGGCCTTCAGTGGGGATCAATTTTGGCAAGCTTTGCTGCCTGTGCCTGCCCTTGGTGGCGTATGGCCTGCCTGCATTTTGATGGCTTTGACTTTGGGAGAGATTTTTTCTTTTGTTTTTTTGTTTCTTTTTTTTAAGTATTCATGCCATGTCCCTCACATCTTGTCCCCTAAGTTGTGTCTTCCTCCTTGACTTTTTCCCCTGCTTTTGCAACATCTGTGAGCTTAGTTTTGGCACCTTTTGGTCCTTTGCAATGCAGCTGATTTCCTCACAGCCTATTTTTGAAGAGACGATAAGTCCCGATTTTCTGCTTTTTTCAATTGCATTTCATTTGAACCTATCTCCTTTCCAGAGTGTTTGTAAGCCTTTCTTTTGGGATTCGCAAGATTCCTTTTCCCTTCCCGAAAGGAAATTTCATTTCCTTTTGGGAAGGGAAAAGGAATCTTGCGATTTCAATGGGGACCAATAGAGGAATCTTTGGTGCATGTCCCTGCACTTGATGGCAGGCCATGCCTTTTGATGGCTTTGACTTTGGGAAAGATTTTTTTCTTTTTTTGGTTGTTTTCTCAAGTGTTCATGCCATGTCCCTCATATCTTGCCCCCTAAGTTCTGTCTTCCTCCTTGACTTTTTCCCCTGCTTTTGCAACACCTGTGAGCTTAGTTTTGGCATCTTTGGTCCTTTGCACTGCACATGATATACTGCCACGCCATTTTCTTAGAGTCACTAAATTTCCCAAATTTTCTATTTTTCTCCTCCAATTGCAATTCCTTTGATGTTGACTCCTTTCCAGCGTGTTTGTAGGTCGTTCTTTCCTGTTTTGGCCTTCAGTGGGGATCAATTTTGACAAGCTTTGCTGCATGTGCCTGCCCTTGGTGGGGTATGGCCTGCCTGAATTTTGATGGCTTTGACTTTGGGAAAGATTTTTTCTTTTTTTTTTTTTTTATTATTTTAAGTGTTCATGCCATGTCCCACACATCTTGCCCCCTAAGTTGTGTCTTCCTCCTTGACTTTTTCCCCTGCTTTTGCAACATCTGTGAGCTTAGTTTTGGCATCTTTTGGTCCTTTGCACTACACATGATATACTGCCAGGCCATTTTCTTAGAGTCACTAAATTTCCATATTTTCTTTTTTTGTCCTCCTATTGCAATTCCTTTGATGTTGACTCCTTTCCAGCGTGTTTGTAGGTCCTTCTTTTCTGTTTTGGCCTTCAGTGGGGATCAATTTTGGCAAGCTTTGCTGCAAGTGCCTGCACTTGGTGGCGTATGGCCTGCCTGCATTTTGATGGCTTTGACTTTGGGAAAGATTTTTTCTTTTTTTTTTTTTTTATTATTTTAAGTATTCATGCCATGTCCCTCATATCTTGCCCCCTAAGTTGTGTCTTGCTCCTTGACTTTTTCCCCTGCTTTTGAACATCTGTGAGCTTAGTTTTGGCACATTTTGGTCCTTTGCAATGCAGCTGATTTCCTCACAGCCTATTTTTTGAAGAGACTAAAATTCCCGATTTTCTGCTTTTTTCAATTGCATTTCATTTGATCCTATCTCCTTTCCAGAGTGTTTGTAAGCCTTTCTTTTGGGATTCGCAAGATTCCTTTTCCCTTCCCGAAAGGAAATTTCATTTCCTTTTGGGAAGGGAAAAGGAATCTTGCGATTTCAATGGGGACCAATAGAGGAATCTTTGTTGCATGTCCCTGCACTTGATGGCAGGCCATGCCTTTTGATGGCTTTGACTTGGGGAAAGATTTTTTTCTTTTTTTGGTTGTTTTCTGAAGTGTTCATGCCATGTCCCTCACATCTTGCCCCCTAAGTTGTGTCTTCCTCCTTGACTTTTTCCCCTGCTTTTGCAACATCTGTGAGCTTAGTTTTGGCACATTTTGGTCCTTTGCACTGCACCTCATAAAATCCCGGGCCATTTTCAAAGAGTCACTAAATTTCCCAAATTTTCATTTTTCTCCTCCAATTGCAATTCCTTTGATGGTGTCTCCATTCCAGCGTGTTTGCAAGTCCTTCTTTTCTGTTTTGGCCTTCAGTGGGGATCAATTTTGGCAAGCTTTGCTGCATGTGCCTGCCCTTGGTGGCGTATGGCCTGCCTGCATTTTGATGGCTTTGACTTTGGGAAAGATTTTTTCTTTTTTATTTTTTTTATTATTTTAAGTATTCATGCCATGTCCCTCATATCTTGCCCCCTAAGTTGTGTCTTCCTCCTTGACTTTTTCCCCTGCTTTTGCAACATCTGTGAGCTTAGTTTTGGCACATTTTGGTCCTTTGCACTGCACCTGATAAAACCCCGGGCCATTTTCTTAGAGTCACTAAATTTCCCAAATTTTCTTTTTACTCGTGCAATTGCAATTGCTTTGATGTTGTCTCCATTCCAGCGTGTTTGTAGGTCCTTCTTTTCTGTTTTGGCCTTCAGTGGGGATCAATTTTGGCAAGCTTTGCTGCATCTGCCTGCCCTTGGTGGCGTATGGCCTGCCTGCATTTTGATGGCTTTGAATTTGGGAGAGATTATTTCTATTTTTTTTTTTTGGTTTGTTTTAAGTATTCATGCCATGTCCTTCATATCTTGCCTTTTAAGTGGTGTCTTCCTCCTTGACTTTTTCCCGTGCTTTTGCAACATCTGTGAGCTTAGTTTTGGCACCTTTTGGTCCTTTGCACTGCACCTGATAAAACCCCAGGCCATTATCTAAGAGTCACTAAATTTCCCAAATTTTCTATTTTTCTCCTCCAATTGCAATTCCTTTGATGTTGTCTCCATTCCAGCGTGTTTGTAGGTCCTTCTTTTCTGTTTTGGCCTTCAGTGGGGATCAATTTTGGCAAGCTTTGCTGCATGTGCCTGCCCTTGGTGGCGTATGGCCTGCCTGCATTTTGATGGCTTTGACTTTGGGAAAGATTTTTTCTTTTTTTTTTTTTTGTTATTTTAGGTATTCATGCCATGTCCCTCACATTTAGCCCCCTAAGTTGTGTCTTCCTCCTTGACTTTTTCCCCTGCTTTTGCAACATCTGTGAGCTTAGTTTTGGCACATTTTGGTCCTTTGCACTGCACCTGATAAAATCCCGGGCCATTTTCTTAGAGTCACTAAATTTTCCAAATTTTCATTTTTTCTCCTCCAATTGCAATTCCTTTGATGTTGACTCCTTTCCAGCGTGTTTGTAGGTCGTTCTTTTCTGTTTTGGTCTTCAGTGGGGATCAATGTTGGCAAGCTTTGCTGCATGTGCCTGCCCTTGGTGGCGTATGGCCTGCCTGCATTTTGATGGCTTTGACTTTGGGAAAGATTTTTTTTTTTTTTTTTTTGTTTGTTTTAAGTATTCATGCCATGTCTCTCACATCTTGCCCCCTAAGTTGTGTCTTCCTCCTTGACTTTTTCCCCTGCTTTTGCAACATCTGTGAGCTTAGTTTTGGCACATTTTGGTCCTTTGCACTGCACCTGATAAAATCCCGGGCCATTTTCTAAGAGTCACTAAATTTCCCAAATTTTTTTTTTTTCTCCTCCAATTGCAATTCCTTTGATGTTGACTCCTTTCCAGCGTGTTTGTAGGTCCTTCTTTTCTATTTTGGCCTTCAGTGGGGATCAATTTTGACAAGCTTTGCTGCATGTGCCTGCCCTTGCTGGCGTATGGCCTGCCTGCATTTTGATGGCTTTGACTTTGGGAAAGATTTTTTCTTCTATTTTTTTTTTATTATTGTAAGTATTCATGCCATGTCCCTCACATCGTGCCCCCTAAGTTGTGTCTTCCTCCTAGACTTTTTCCCCTGCTTTTGCAACATCTGTGAGCTTTGTTCTGGCACCTTTTGGTCCTTTGCAATGCAGCTGATTTCCTCACAGCCTATTTTTTGTAGAGACTAAAATTCCCGATTTTCTGCTTTTATCAATTGCATTTCATTTGAACCTATCTCCTTTCCAGAGTGTTTGTAAGCCTTTCTTTTGGGATCCGCAAGATTCCTTTTCCCTTCCCGAAAGGAAATTTCATTTCCTTTCGGGAAGGGAAAAGGAATCTTGCGATTTCAATGGGGACCAATAGAGGAATCTTTGGTGCATGTCCCTGCACTTGATGGCAGGCCATGCCTTTTGATGGCTTTGACTTGGGGAAAGATTGTTTTCTTTTTTTGGTTGTTTTCTGAAGTGTTCATGCCATGTCCCTCAAATCTTACCCCCTAAGTTCTGTCTTCCTCCTTGACTTTTTCCCCTGCTTTTGCAACATCTGTGAGCTTAGTTTTGGCATCTTTGGTCCTTTGCACTGCACATGATATACTGCCAGGCCATTTTCTTAGAGTCACTAAATTTCCCAAATTTTCTTTTTTTCTCCTCCAATTGCAATTCCTTTGATGTTGGCTCCTTTCCAGCGTGTTTGTAGGTCCTTCTTTTCTGTTTTGGTCTTCAGTGGGGATCAATTTTGGCAAGCTTTGCTGCATGTGCCTGCCCTTGGTGGCGTATGGCCTTCCTGCATTTTGATGGCTTTGACTTTGGGAAAGATTTTTTCTTTTTTTTTTTTTTTATTATTTTAAGTGTTCATGCCATGTCTCTCACATTTATCCCCCTAAGTTGTGTCTTCCTCCTTGACTTTTTCCCCTGCTTTTGCAACATCTGTGAGCTTACTTTTGGGATATTTTGGTCATTTGCACTGCACCTGATAAAATCCCGGGCCATTTTCAAAGAGTCACTAAATTTCCCAAATTTTTTTTTTTTCTCCTCCAATTGCAATTCCTTTGATGTTGTCTCCATTCCAGCGTGTTTGCAAGTCCTTCTTTTCTGTTTTGGCCTTCAGTGGGGATCAATTTTGGCAAGCTTTGCTGCATGTGCCTGCCCTTGGTGGCGTATGGCCTGCCTGCATTTTGATGGCTTTGACTTTGGGAAAGATTTTTTCTTTTTTATTTTTTTTATTATTTTAAGTATTCATGCCATATCCCTCATATCTTGCCCCCTAAGTTCTGTCTTCCTCCTTGACTTTTTCCCCTGCTTTTGCAACATCTGTGAGCTTAGTTTTTGCATCTTTTGGTCCTTTGCACTGCACCTGATGTAAACCCAGGCCATTTTCTTAGAGTCACTAAATTTCCCAAATTTTCTTTTTTTCTCCTCCAATTGCAATTCCTTTGATGTTGTCTCCATTCCAGCATGTTTGTAGGTCCTTCTTTTCTGTTTTGGCCTTCAGTGGGGATCAATTTTGGCAAGCTTTGCTGCATGTGCCTGCCCTTGCTGGCGTATGGCCTGCCTGCATTTTGATGGCTTCGACTTTGGGAAAGATTTTTTCTTTTTTTTTTTTTTATTATTTTAAGTATTCATGCCATGTCCCTCATATCTGTCCCCCTAAGTTGTGTCTTCCTCCTTGACTTTTTCCCCTGCTTTTGCAACATCTGTGAGCTTAGTTTTGGCACCTTTTAGTCCTTTGCACTGCACCTGATAAAACCCCGGGCCATTTTCTTAGAGTCACTAAATTTCCCAAATTTTCTTTTTACTCCTGCAATTGCAATTCCTTTGATGTTGTCTCCATTCCAGCGTGTTTGTAGGTCCTTCTTTTCTGTTTTGGCCTTCAGTGGGGATCAATTTTGGCAAGCTTTGCTGCATGTGCCTGCCCTTGGTGGCGTATGGCCTGCCTGCATTTTGATGGCTTTGACTTTGGGAGAGATTTTTTCTTTTGTTTTTTTGTTTCTTTTTTTTAAGTATTCATGCCATGTCCCTCACATCTTGTCCCCTAAGTTGTGTCTTCCTCCTTGACTTTTTCCCCTGCTTTTGCAACATCTGTGAGCTTAGTTTTGGCACCTTTTGGTCCTTTGCAATGCAGCTGATTTCCTCACAGCCTATTTTTGAAGAGACGATAAGTCCCGATTTTCTGCTTTTTTCAATTGCATTTCATTTGAACCTACCTCCTTTCCAGAGTGTTTGTAAGCCTTTCTTTTGGGATTCGCAAGATTCCTTTTCCCTTCCCGAAAGGAAATTTCATTTCCTTTCGGGAAGGGAAAAGGAATCTTGCGATTTCAATGGGGACCAATAGAGGAATCTTTGGTGCATGTCCCTGCACTTGATGGCAGGCCATGCCTTTTGATGGCTTTGACTTTGGGAAAAATTTTTTTCTTTTTTTGGTTGTTTTCTCAAGTGTTCATGCCATGTCCCTCATATCTTGCCCCCTAAGTTCTGTCTTCCTCCTTGACTTTTCCCCCTGCTTTTGCAACACCTGTGAGCTTAGTTTTGGCATCTTTGGTCCTTTGCACTGCACATGATATACTGCCACGCCATTTTCTTAGAGTCACTAAATTTCCCAAATTTTCTTTTTTTGTCCTCCTATTGCAATTCCTTTGATGTTGTCTCCATTCCAGCGTGTTTGTAGGTCGTTCTTTCCTGTTTTGGCCTTCAGTGGGGATCAATTTTGGCAAGCTTTGCTGCAAGTGCCTGCACTTGGTGGCGTATGGCCTGCCTGCATTTTGATGGCTTTGACTTTGGGAAAGATTTTTTCTTTTTTTTTTTTTTTATTATTTTAAGTATTCATGCCATGTCCCTCATATCTTGCCCCCTAAGTTGTGTCTTCCTCCTTGACTTTTTCCCCTGCTTTTGCAACATCTGTGAGCTTAGTTTTGGCACATTTTGGTCCTTTGCAATGCAGCTAATTTCCTCACAGCCTATTTTTTGAAGAGACTAAAATTCCCAATTTTCTGCTTTTTTCAATTGCATTTCATTTGATCCTATCTCCGTTCCAGAGTGTTTGTAAGCCTTTCTTTTGGGATTCGCAAGATTCCTTTTCCCTTCCCGAAAGGAAATTTCATTTCCTTTCGAGAAGGGAAAAGGAATCTTGCGATTTCAATGGGGACCAATAGAGGAATCTTTGTTGCATGTCCCTGCACTTGATGGCAGGCCATGCCTTTTGATGGCTTTGACTTGGGGAAAGATTTTTTTCTTTTTTTGGTTGTTTTCTGAAGTGTTCATGCCATGTCTCTCACATCTTGCCCCCTAAGTTGTGTCTTCCTCCTTGACTTTTTCCCCTGCTTTTGCAACATCTGTGAGCATAGTTTTGGCACATTTTGGTCCTTTGCAATGCACCTGATAAAACCTCGGGCCATTTTCTTAGAGTCACTAAATTTCCCAAATTTTCTTTTTACTCGTGCAATTGCAATTCCTTTGATGTTGTCTCCATTCCAGCGTGTTTGTAGGTCCTTCTTTTCTGTTTTGGCCTTCAGTGGGGATCAATTTTGGCAAGCTTTGCTGCATCTGCCTGCCCTTGGTGGCGTATGGCCTGCCTGCATTTTGATGGCTTTGAATTTGGGAGAGATTATTTCTATTTTTTTTTTTTGGTTTGTTTTAAGTATTCATGCCATGTCCTTCATATCTTGCCTTTTAAGTGGTGTCTTCATCCTTGACTTTTTCCCGTGCTTTTGCAACATCTGTGAGCTTAGTTTCGGCACCTTTTGGTCCTTTGCACTGCACCTGATAAAACCCCAGGCCATTATCTAAGAGTCACTAAATTTCCCAAATTTTCTTTTTTTCTCCTACTATTGCAATTCCTTTGATGTTGTCTCCATTCCAGCGTGTTTGTAAGTCTTTCTTTTCTGTTTTGGCCTTCAGTGGGGATCAATTTTGGCAAGCTTTGCTGCATGTGCCTGCCCTTGGTGGCGTATGGCCTGCCTGCATTTTGATGGCTTTGACTTTGGGAAAGATTTTTTCTTTTGTTTTTTTGTTTCTTTTTTTTAAGTATTCATGCCATGTCCCTCACATCTTGCCCCCTAAGTTGTGTCTTGCTCCTTGACTTTTTGCCCTGCTTTTGCAACATCTGTGAGCTTAGTTTTGGCACATTTTGGTCCTTTGCAATGCAGCTGATTTCCTCACAGCCTATTTTTTGAAGAGACGATAAGTCCCGATTTTCTGCTTTTTTCAATTGCATTTCATTTGAACCTATCTCATTTCCAGAGTGTTTGTAAGCCTTTCTTTTGGGATCCGCAAGATTCCTTTTCCCTTCCCGAAAGGAAATTTCATTTCCTTTCGGGAAGGGAAAAGGAATCTTGTGATTTCAATGGGGACCAATAGAGGAATCTTTGGTGCATGTCCCTGCACTTGATGGCAGGCCATGCCTTTTGATGGCTTTGACTTTGGGAAAGATTTTTTTCTTTTTTTGGTTGTTTTCTCAAGTGTTCATGCCATGTCCCTCATATCTTGCCCGCTAAGTTTTGTCTTCCTCCTTGACTTTTTCCCCTGCTTTTGCAACACCTGTGAGCTTAGTTTTGGCATCTTTGGTCCTTTGAACTGCACATGATATACTGCCACGCCATTTTCTTAGAGTCACTAAATTTCCCAAATTTTCTATTTTTCTCCTCCAATTTCAATTCCTTTGATGTTGACTCCATTCCAGCGTGTTTGTAGGTCGTTCTTTTCTGTTTTGGCCTTCAGTGGGGATCAATTTTGACAAGCTTTGCTGCATGTGCCTGGCCTTGGTGGCGTATGGCCTGCCTGCATTTTGATGGCTTTGACTTTGGGATAGATTTTTTCTTTTTTTTTTTTTTTTATTATTTTAATTGTTCATGCCATGTCCCTCACATCTTGCCCCCTAAGTTGTGTCTTGCTCCTTGACTTTTTGCCCTGCTTTTGCAACATCTGTGAGCTTAGTTTTGGCATCTTTGGTCCTTTGCACTGCACATGATATACTGCCAGGCCATTTTCTTAGAGTCACTAAATTTCCCAATTTTTCTATTTTTCTCCTCCAATTGCAATTCCTTTGATGTTGACTCCTTTCCAGCGTGTTTGTAGGTCCTTCTTTTCTGTGTTGGCCTTCAGTGGGCATCAATTTTGGCAAGCTTTGCTGCATGTGCCTGCCCTTGGTGGCGTATGGCCTGCCTGCATTTTGATGGCTTTGACTTTGGGATAGATTTTTTCTTTTTTTTTTTTTTTTATTATTTTAAGTGTTCATGCCATGTCCCTCACATCTTGCCCCCTAAGTTGTGTCTTCCTCCTTGACTTTTTCCCCTGCTTTTGCAACATCTGTGAGCTTAGTTTTGGCATCTTTTGGTCCTTTGCACTGCACATGATATACTGCCAGGCCATTTTCTTAGAGTCACTAAATTTCCATATTTTCTTTTTTTGTCCTCCTATTGCAATTCCTTTGATGTTGACTCCTTTCCAGCGTGTTTGTAGGTCCTTCTTTTCTGTTTTGGCCTTCAGTGGGGATCAATTTTGGCAAGCTTTGCTGCAAGTGCCTGCACTTGGTGGCGTATGGCCTGCCTGCATTTTGATGGCTTTGACTTTGGGAAAGATTTTTCTTTTTTTTTTTTTTTATTATTTTAAGTATTCATACCATGTCCCTCACATCTTGCCCCCTAAGTTGTGTCTTCCTCCTTGACTTTTTCCCCTGCTTTTGCAACATCTGTGAGCTTAGTTTTGGCACCTTTTGGTCCTTTGCACTGCACCTGATAAAACCCCGGGCCATTTTCTTAGAGTCACTAAATTTTCAAAATTTTCTTTTTTCTCCTCCAATTGCAATTCCTTTGATGTTGTCTCCATTCCAGCGTGTTTGTAGGTCCTTCTTTTCTGTTTTGGCCTTCAGTGGGGATCAATTTTGGCAAGCTTTGCTGCATGTGCCTGCCCTTGGTGGCGTATGGCCTGCCTGCATTTTGATGGCTTTTACTTTGGGAAAGATTTTTTTTTTTTTTTTTTTATTATTTTAAGTATTCATGCCATGTCCCTCACATCTTGCCCCCTAAGTTGTGTCTTCCTCCTTGACTTTTTCCCCTGCTTTTGCAACATCTGTGAGCTTAGTTTCGGCATATTTTGGTCCTTTGCACTGCACATGATATACTGCCAGGCCATTTTCTTAGAGTCACTAAATTTCCCAAATTTTCTATTTTTCTCCTCCAATTGCAATTCCTTTGATGTTGTCTCCATTCCAGCGTGTTTGTAGGTCCTTCTTTTCTGTTTTGGCCTTCAGTGGGGATTAATTTTGGCAGGCTTTGCTGCATGTGCCTGCCCTTGGTGGCGTATGGCCTGCCTGCATTTTGATGGCTTTGACTTTGGGAAAGATTTTTTCTTTTTTATTTTTTTTATTATTTTAAGTATTCATGCCATGTCCCTCATATCTTGCCCCCTTAAGTTATGTCTTCCTCCTTGACTTTTTCCCCTGCTTTTGCAACATCTGTGAGCTTAGTTTTGGCATCTTTTGGTCCTTTGCAATGCAGCTGATTTCCTCACAGCCTATTTTTTGAAGAGACTAAAATTCCAGATTTTCTGCTTTTTTCAATTACATTTCATTTGAACCTATCTCCTTTCCAGAGTGTTTGTAAGCCTTTCTTTTGGGATTCGCAAGATTCCTTTTCCCTTCCCGAAAGGAAATTTCATTTCCTTTCGGGAAGGGAAAAGGAATCTTGCGATTTCAATGGGGACCAATAGAGAAATCTTTGGTGCATGTCCCTGCACTTGATGGCAGGCCATGGCGTTTGATGGCTTTGACTTTGGGAAAGATTTTTTTCTTTTTTTGGTTGTTTTCTGAAGTGTTCATGCCATGTCCCTCATATCTTGCCCCCTAAGTTTTGACTTCCTCCTTGACTTTTTCCCCTGCTTTTGCAACATCTGTGAGCTTAGTTTTGGCACATTTTGGTCCTTTGCACTGCACCTGATAAAATTCCGGGCCATTTTCTAAGAGTCACTAAATTTCCCAAATTTTTTTTTTTCTCCTCCAATTGCAATTCCTTTGATGTTGTCTCCATTCCAGCGTGTTTGCAAGTCCTTCTTTTCTGTTTTGGCCTTCAGTGGGGATCATTTTTGGCAAGCTTTGCTGCATGTGCCTGCCCTTGGTGGCGTATGGCCTGCCTGCATTTTGATGGCTTTGACTTTGGGAAAGATTTTTTCTTTTTTATTTTTTTTATTATTTTAAGTATTCATGCCATGTCCCTCATATCTTGCCCCCTAAGTTGTGTCTTCCTCCTTGACTTTTTCCCCTGCTTTTGCAACATCTGTGAGCTTAGTTTTTGCATCTTTTGGTCCTTTGCACTGCACCTGATATAAACCCAGGCCATTTTCTTAGAGTCACTAAATTTCCCAAATTTTCATTTTTTCTCCTCCAATTGCAATTCCTTTGATGTTGACTCCTTTCCAGCGTGTTTGTAGGTCGTTCTTTTCTCTTTTGGTCTTCAGTGGGGATCAATTTTGGCAAGCTTTGCTGCATGTGCCTGCCCTTGGTGGCGTATGGCCTGCCTGCATTTTGATGGCTTTGACTTTGGGAAAGATTTTTTCTTTTTTTTTTTTTGTTTGTTTTAAGTATTCATGCCATGTCTCTCACATCTTGCCCCCTAAGTTGTGTCTTCCTCCTTGACTTTTTCCCCTGCTTTTGCAACATCTGTGAGCTTAGTTTTGGCACATTTTGGTCCTTTGCACTGCACCTGAAAAAATCCCGGGCCATTTTCTAAGAGTCACTAAATTTCCCAAATTTTTTTTTTTTCTCCTCCAATTGCAATTCCTTTGATGTTGTCTCCATTCCAGCGTGTTTGCAAATCCTTATTTCTGTTTTGGCCTTCAGTGGGGATCAATTTTGGCAAGCTTTGCTGCATGTGCCTGGCCTTGGTGGCGTATGGCCTGCCTGCATTTTGATGGCTTTGACTTTGGGAAAGATTTTTTCTTTTTTATTTTTTTTATTATTTTAAGTATTCATGCCATGTCCCTCATATCTTGCCCCCTAAGTTCTGTCTTCCTCCTTGAGTTTTTCCCCTGCTTTTGCAACATCTGTGAGCTTAGTTTTTGCATCTTTTGGTCCTTTGCACTGCACCTGATATAAACCCAGGCCATTTTCTTAGAGTCACTAAATTTCCCAAATTTTCTTTTTTTCTCCTCCAATTGCAATTCCTTTGATGTTGTCTCCATTCCAGCATGTTTGTAGGTCCTTCTTTTCTGTTTTGGCCTTCAGTGGGGATCAATTTTGGCAAACTTTGCTGCATGTGCCTGCCCTTGCTGGCGTATGGCCTGCCTGCATTTTGATGGCTTTGACTTTGGGAAAGATTTTTTCTTTTTTTTTTTTTATTATTTTAAGTATTCATGCCATGTCCCTCATATCTTGCCCCCTAAGTTGTGTCTTCCTCCTTGACTTTTTCCTCTGCTTTTGCAACATCTGTGAGCTTAGTTTTGGCACCTTTTAGTCCTTTGCACTGCACATGATATACTGCCAGGCCATTTTTTAGAGTCACTAAATTTCCCAAATTTTCTTTTTTTCTCCTCCAATTGCAATTCCTTTGATGTTGTCTCCATTCCAGCGTGTTTGTAGGTCCTTCTTTTCTGTTTTGGCCTTCAGTGGGGATCAATTTTGGCAAGCTTTGCTGCATGTGCCTGGACTTGCTGGTGTATGGCCTGCCTGCATATTGATGGCTTTGACTTTGGGAAAGATTTTTTTTATTTTTTTTTTTATTATTTTAAGTATTCATGCCATGTCCCTCATATCTTGCCCCCTAAGTTGTGTCTTCCTCCTTGACTTTTTCCCCTGCTTTTGCAACATTTGTGAGCTTAGTTTTGGCACATTTTGGTCCTTTGCACTGCACCTGATAAAACCACGGGCTATTTCCTTAGAGTCACTAAATTTCCCAAATTATCTTTTTACTCCTGCAATTGCGATTTCTTTGATGTTGTCTCCATTCAAGCGTGTTTGTAAGTCCTTTTTTTCTGTTTTGGCCTTCAGTGGGGATCAATTCTGGCGAGCTTTGCTGCAAGTGCCTGCACTTGCTGGCGTATGGCCTGCCTGCATTTTGATGGCTTTGACTTTGGGAAAGATTTTTTCTTTTTTATTTTTTTTATTATTTTAAGTATTCATGCCATGTCCGTCACATCTTGCCCCTTAAGTTGTGTATTCCTCCTTGACTTTTTCCCCTGCTTTTGCAACATCTGTGAGGTTAGTTTTGGCACCTTTTGGTCCTTTGCAATGCAGCTGATTTCCTCACAGCCTATTTTTTGAAGAGACGATAAGTCCCGATTTTCTGCTTTTTTCAATTGCATTTCATTTGAACCTATCTCTTTTCCAGAGTGTTTGTAAGCCTTTCTTTTGGGATCCGCAAGATCCCTTTTCCATTCCCGAAAGGAAATTTCATTTCCTTTCGGGAAGGGAAAAGGAATCTGGCGATTTCAATGGGGACCAATAGAGGAATCTTTGGTGCATGTCCCTGCACTTGATGGCAGGCCATGCCTTTTGATGGCTTTGACTTTGGGAAAGATTTTTTTCTTTTTTTGGTTGTTTTCTGAAGTGTTCATGCCATGTCACTCATATCTTGCCCCCTAAGTTCTGTCTTCCTCCTTGACTTTTTCCCCTGCTTTTGCAACATCTGTGAGCTTAGTTTTGGCATCTTTTAATCCTTTGCAATGCAGGTGATAAAACCCCGGGCCATTTTCTTAGAGTCACTAAATTTCCCAAATTTTCATTTTTCTCCTGCAATTGCAATTCCTTTGATGTTGCCTCCATTCCAACGTGTTTGTAGGTCCTTCTTTTCTGTTTTGGCCTTCAGTGGGGATCAATTTTGGAAAGCTTTGCTGCATGTGCCTGCACTTGCTGGCGTATGGCCTGCCTGCATTTTGATGGCTTTGACTTTGGGAAAGATTTTTTCTTTTTTTTTTTCTTTTTTATTTTAAGTATTCATGCCATATCCCTCACATCTTGCCCCCTAAGTTGTGTCTTCCTCCTTGACTTTTTCCCCTGCTTTTGCAACATCTGTGAGCTTAGTTTTGGCACCTTTTGGTCCTTTGCAATGCAGCTGATTTCCTCACAGCCTATTTTTTAAGAGACTAAAATTCCCGATTTTCTGCTTTTTTCAATTGCATTTCATTTGATCCTATCTCCTTTCCAGAGTGTTTGTAAGCCTTTCTTTTGGGATTCGCAAAATTCCTTTTCCCTTCCCGAAAGGAAATTTCATTTCCTTTCGGGAAGGGAAAAGGAATCTTGCGATTTCAATGGGGACCAATAGAGGAATCTTTGGTGCATGTCCCTGCACTTGATGGCAGGCCATGCCTTTTGATGGCTTTGACTTTGGGAAAGATTTTTTTCTTTTTTTGGTTGTTTTCTGAAGTGTTCATGCCATGTCCCTCATATCTTGCCCCCTAAGTTCTGTCTTCCTCCTTGACTTTTTCCCCTGCTTTTGCAACATCTGTGAGCTTAGTTTTGGCATCTTTGGTCCTTTGCACTGCACATGATATACTGCCAGGCCATTTTTTTAGAGTCACTATATTTCCCAAATTTTTTTTTTTTCTCCTCCAATTGCCATTCCTTTGATGTTGTCTCCATTCCAGCATGTTTGTAGGTCCTTGTTTTCTGTTTTGGCCTTCAGTGGGGATCAATTTTCGCAAGCTTTGCTGCATGTGCCTGCCCTTGGTGGCGTATGGCCTGCCTGCATTTTGATGGCTTTGACTTTGGGAAAGATTTTTTCTTTTTTTTTTTTTTATTATTTTAAGTATTCATGCCATGTCCCTCATATCTTGCCCCCTAAGTTGTGTCTTCCTCCTTGACTTTTTCCCCTGCTTTTGCAACATCTGTGAGCTTAGTTTTGGCATCTTTTGGTCCTTTGCTCTGCACCTGATAAAACCACGGGCCATTTTCTTAGAGTCACTAAATTTCCCAAATTTTCATTTTTCTCCTGCAATTGCAATTCCTTTGATGTTGTCTCCATTCCATCGTGTTTGTAGGTCCTTCTTTTCTGTTTTGGCCTTCAGTGGGGATCAATTTTGGCAAGCTTTGCTGCATGTGCCTGCCCTTGGTGGCGTATGGCCTGCCTGCATTTTGATGGCTTTGACTTTGGGAAAGATTTTTTCTTTTTTTTTTTTTTTATTATTTTAAGTGTTCATGCCATGTCCCTCATATCTTGCTCCCTAAGTTGTGTCTTCCTCCTTGACTTTTTCCCCTGCTTTTGCAACATCTGTGAGCTTAGTTTTGGCACATTTTGGTCCTTTGCACTGCACCTGATAAAATCCCGGGCCATTTTCAAAGAGTCACTAAATTTCCCAAATTTTCTTTTTTTCTCCTCCAATTGCAATTCCTTTGATGTTGACTCCTTTCCAGCGTGTTTGTAGGTCCTTCTTTTCTGTTTTGGCCTTCAGTGGGGATCAATTTTGGCAAGCTTTGCTGCATCTGCCTGCACTTGCTGGCGTATGGCCTGCCTGCATTTTGATGGCTTTGACTTTGGGAAAGATTTTTTCTTTTTTTTTTTTTATTATTTTAAGTGTTCATGCCATGTCCCTCACATCTTGCTCCCTAAGTTGTGTCTTCCTCCTTGACATTTTCCCCTGCTTTTGCAACATCTGTGAGCTTAGTTTTGGCACCTTTTGGTCCTTTGCACTGCACCTGATAAAATCCCGGGCCATTTTCAAAGAGTCACTAAATTTCCCAAATTTTCTTTTTTTCTCCTCCAATTGCAATTCCTTTGATGTTGACTCCTTTCCAGCGTGTTTGTAGGTCCTTCTTTTCTGTTTTGGCCTTCAGTGGGGATCAATTTTGGCAAGCTTTGCTGCATGTGCCTGCCCTTGGTGGCGTATGGCCTGCCTGCATTTTGATGGCTTTGACTTTGGGAAAGATTTTTTCTTTTTTTTTTCTTTTTTGTTTTAACTGTTCATGCCATGTCCCTCATATCTTGCCCCCTAAGTTGTGTCTCCCTCCTTGACTTTTTCCCCTGCTTTTGCAACATCTGTGAGCTTAGTTTTGGCACCTTTTGTTCCTTTGCAATGCAGCTGATTTCCTCACAGCCTATTTTTTAAGAGACTAAAATTCCCGATTTTCGGCTTTTGTCAATTGCATTTCATTTGATCCTATCTCCTTTCCAGAGTGTTTGTAAGCCTTTCTTTTGGGATCCGCAAGATTCCTTTTCCCTTCCCAAAAGGAAATGTAATTTCCTTTCGGGAAGGGAAAAGGAATCTTGCGATTTCAATGGGGACCAATAGAGGAATCTTTGGTGCATGTCCCTGCACTTGATGGCAGGCCATGCCTTTTGATGGCTTTGACTTTGGGAAAGATTTTTTTCTTTTTTTGGTTGTTTTCTGAAGTGTTCATGCCATGTCCCTCATATCTTGCCCCCTAAGTTCTGTCTTCCTCCTTGACTTTTTCCCCTGCTTTTGCAACATCTGTGAGCTTAGTTTTGGCACCTTTTGGTCCTTTGCAATGCACCTGATAAAACCCCAGGCCATTTCCTTAGAGTCACTAAATTTTCAAAATTTTTTTTTTTCTCCTCCAATTGCAATTCCTTTGATGTTGACTCCTTTCCAGCATGTTTGTAGGTCCTTCTTTTCTGTTTCGGCCTTCAGTGGGGATCAATTTTGGCAAACTTTGCTGCATGTGCCTGCCCATGGTGGCGTATGGCCTGCCTGCATTTTGATGGCTTTGACTTTGGGAAAGATTTTTTCTTTTTTTTTCTTTTTTGTTTTAATATTCATGCCATGTCCCTCACATCGTGCCCCCTAAGTTGTGTCTTCCTCCTTGACTTTTTCCCCTGCTTTTGCAACATTTGTGAGCTTAGTTTTGGCACATTTTGGTCCTTTGCACTGCACCTGATAAAATCCCGGGCCATTTTCTAAGAGTCACTCAATTTCCCAAATTTTCTTTTTTTCTCCTCCAATTGCAATTCCTTTGATGTTGTCTCCATTCCAGCGTGTTTGCAAGTCCTTCTTTTGTGTTTTTAGCCTTCAGTGAGGATCAATTTTGGCAAGCTTTGCTGCATGTGCCTGCCCTTGGTGGCGTATGGCCTGCCTGCATTTTGATGGCTTTGACTTTGGGAAAGATTTTTTCTTTTTTATTTTTTTTATTATTTTAAGTATTCATGCCATGTCCCTCATATCTTGCCCCCTTAAGTTATGTCTTCCTCCTTGACTTTTTCCCCTGCTTTTGCAACATCTGTGAGCTTAGTTTTGGCACCTTTTGGTCCTTTGCACTGCACCTGATAAAACCCCGGGCCATTTTCTTAGAGTCAGTAAATTTCTCAAATTTTCGTTTTACTCCTGCAATTGCAATTCCTTTGATGTTGTCTCCATTCCAGCGTGTTTGTAGGTCCTTCTTTTCTGTTTTGGCCTTCAGTGGGGATCAATTTTGGCAAGCTTTGCTGCAAGTGCCTGCACTTGCTGGCGTATGGCCTGCCTGCATTTTGATGGCTTTGACTTTGGGAAAGATTTTTTCTTTTTTTTTTTTTTTTTTATTATTTTATGTATTCATGCCATGTCCCTCATATCTTGCCCCCTAAGTTGTGTCTTCCTCCTTGACTTTTTCCCCTGCTTTTGCAACATCTGTGAGGTTAGTTTTGGCACCTTTTGGTCCTTTGCAATGCAGCTGATTTCCTCACAGCCTATTTTTTGAAGAGACGATAAGTCCCGATTTTCTGCTTTTTTCAATTGCATTTCATTTGAACCTATCTCCTTTCCAGAGTGTTTGTAAGCCTTTCTTTTAGCATCCGAAATATTCGTTTCCCCTTCCCGAAAGGAAATTTCATTTCCTTTCGGGAAGGGAAAAGGAATCTTGCGATTTCAATGGGGACCAATAGAGGAATCTTTGGTGCATGTCCCTGCACTTGATGGCAGGCCATGCCTTTTGATGGCTTTGACTTTGGGAAAGATTTTTTTCTTTTTTTGGTTGTTTTCTGAAGTGTTCATGCCATGTCCCTCATATCTTGCCCCCTAAGTTCTGTCTTCCTCCTTGACATTTTCCACTGCTTTTGCAACATCTGTGAGCTTAGTTTTGGCACCTTTTGGTCCTTTGCACTGCACCTGATATAAACACAGGCCATTTTCTTATAGACACTTAATTTCCCAAATTTTCTTTTTTTCTCCTCCAATTGCAATTCCTTTGATGTTGACTCCTTTCCAGCGTGTTTGTAGGTCCTTCTTTTCTGTTTTGGCCTTCAGTGGGGATCAATTTTGGCAAGCTTTGCTGCATGTGCCTGCCCTTGGTGGCGTATGGCCTGCCTGCATTTTGATGGCTTTGACTTTGGGAAAGATTTTTTCTTGTTTTTTTCTTTTTTGTTTTAAGTATTCATGCCATGTCCCTCACATCTTAACCCCTAAGTTGTGTCTTCCTCCTTGACTTTTTCCCCTGCTTTTGCAACATCTGTGAGCTTAGTTTTGGCATCTTTTGGTCCTTTGCACTGCACATGATATACTGCCAGGCCATTTTCTTAGAGTCACTAAATTTCCCAAATTTTCTTTTTTTTTCCTCCTTTTGCAATTCCTTTTAATGATGACTCCATTCCAGCGTGTTTGTAGGTCCTTGTTTTCTGTTTTGGCCTTCAGTGAGGATCAATTTAGGCAAGCTTTGCTGCATGTGCCTGCACTTGCTGGCGTATGGCCTGCCTGCATTTTGATGGCTTTGACTTTGGGAAAGATTTTTTCTTATTTTTTTCTTTTTTGTTTTAAGTATTCATGCCATGTCCCTCATATCTTTCCCCCTAAGTTGTGTCTTCCTCCTTGCCTTTTTCCCCTGCTTTTGCAACATCTGTGAGCTTAGTTTTGGCACCTTTTAGTCCTTTGCAATGCAGCTGTTTTCCTCACAGCTTATTTTTGGAAGAGACTAAAATTCCAGATTTTCTGCTTTTTTCAATTGCATTTCATTTGAACCTATCTCCTTTCCAGAGTGTTTGTAAGCCTTTCTTTTGGGATCCGCAAGATTCCTTTTCCCTTCTCGAAAGGAAATTTCATTTCCTTTCGAGAAGGGAAAAGGAATCTTGCGATTTCAATGGGGACCAATAGAGGAATCTTTGGTGCATGTCCCTGCACTTGATGGCAGGCCATGCCTTTTGATGGCTTTATCTTTGGGAAAGATTTTTTTCATTTTTGGTATTTTTCTGAAGTGTTCATGCCATGTCCCTCATATCTTGCCCCCCAAGGTTGTGTCTTCCTCCTTGACTTTTTCCCCTGCTTTTGCAACACCTGTGAGCTTAGTTTTGGCACCTTTTGGTCCTTTGCACTGCACCTGATATAAACCTAGGCCATTTTCTTAGAGTCACTACATTTCCCAAATTTTCTTTTTTTCTCCTCCAATTGCAATTCCTTTGATGTTGTCTCCATTCCAGCGTGTTTGTAAGTCCTTCTTTTCTGTTTTGGCCTTCAGTGGGGATCAATTTTGGCAAACTTTGCTGCATGTGCCTGCACTTGCTGGCGTATGGCCTGCCTGCATTTTGATGGCTTTGACTTTGGGAAAGATTTTTTCTTTTTTTTTTCTTTTTTGTATTAGGTATTCATGCCATGTCCCTCATATCTTGCTCCCTAAGTTGTGTCTTCCTCCTTGACTTTTTCCCCTGCTTTTGCAACATCTGTGAGCTTAGTTTTGGCACATTTTGGTCCTTTGCACTGCACCTGATAAAATCCCGGGCCATTTTCAAAGAGTCACTAAATTTCCCAAATTTTCTTTTTTTCTCCTCCAATTGCAATTCCTTTGATGTTGACTCCTTTCCAGCGTGTTTGTAGGTCCTTCTTTTCTGTTTTGGCCTTCAGTGGGGATCAATTTTGGCAAGCTTTGCTGCATCTGCCTGCACTTGCTGGCGTATGGCCTGCCTGCATTTTGATGGCTTTGACTTTGGGAAAGATTTTTTCTTTTTTTTTTTTTATTATTTTAAGTGTTCATGCCATGTCCCTCACATCTTGCTCCCTAAGTTGTGTCTTCCTCCTTGACATTTTCCCCTGCTTTTGCAACATCTGTGAGCTTAGTTTTGGCACCTTTTGGTCCTTTGCACTGCACCTGATAAAATCCCGGGCCATTTTCAAAGAGTCACTAAATTTCCCAAATTTTCTTTTTTTCTCCTCCAATTGCAATTCCTTTGATGTTGACTCCTTTCCAGCGTGTTTGTAGGTCCTTCTTTTCTGTTTTGGCCTTCAGTGGGGATCAATTTTGGCAAGCTTTGCTGCATGTGCCTGCCCTTGGTGGCGTATGGCCTGCCTGCATTTTGATGGCTTTGACTTTGGGAAAGATTTTTTCTTTTTTTTTTCTTTTTTGTTTTAACTGTTCATGCCATGTCCCTCATATCTTGCCCCCTAAGTTGTGTCTCCCTCCTTGACTTTTTCCCCTGCTTTTGCAACATCTGTGAGCTTAGTTTTGGCACCTTTTGTTCCTTTGCAATGCAGCTGATTTCCTCACAGCCTATTTTTTAAGAGACTAAAATTCCCGATTTTCGGCTTTTGTCAATTGCATTTCATTTGATCCTATCTCCTTTCCAGAGTGTTTGTAAGCCTTTCTTTTGGGATCCGCAAGATTCCTTTTCCCTTCCCAAAAGGAAATGTAATTTCCTTTCGGGAAGGGAAAAGGAATCTTGCGATTTCAATGGGGACCAATAGAGGAATCTTTGGTGCATGTCCCTGCACTTGATGGCAGGCCATGCCTTTTGATGGCTTTGACTTTGGGAAAGATTTTTTTCTTTTTTTGGTTGTTTTCTGAAGTGTTCATGCCATGTCCCTCATATCTTGCCCCCTAAGTTCTGTCTTCCTCCTTGACTTTTTCCCCTGCTTTTGCAACATCTGTGAGCTTAGTTTTGGCACCTTTTGGTCCTTTGCAATGCACCTGATAAAACCCCAGGCCATTTCCTTAGAGTCACTAAATTTTCAAAATTTTTTTTTTTCTCCTCCAATTGCAATTCCTTTGATGTTGACTCCTTTCCAGCATGTTTGTAGGTCCTTCTTTTCTGTTTCGGCCTTCAGTGGGGATCAATTTTGGCAAACTTTGCTGCATGTGCCTGCCCATGGTGGCGTATGGCCTGCCTGCATTTTGATGGCTTTGACTTTGGGAAAGATTTTTTCTTTTTTTTTTCTTTTTTGTTTTAATATTCATGCCATGTCCCTCACATCGTGCCCCCTAAGTTGTGTCTTCCTCCTTGACTTTTTCCCCTGCTTTTGCAACATTTGTGAGCTTAGTTTTGGCACATTTTGGTCCTTTGCACTGCACCTGATAAAATCCCGGGCCATTTTCTAAGAGTCACTCAATTTCCCAAATTTTCTTTTTTTCTCCTCCAATTGCAATTCCTTTGATGTTGTCTCCATTCCAGCGTGTTTGCAAGTCCTTCTTTTGTGTTTTAGCCTTCAGTGAGGATCAATTTTGGCAAGCTTTGCTGCATGTGCCTGCCCTTGGTGGCGTATGGCCTGCCTGCATTTTGATGGCTTTGACTTTGGGAAAGATTTTTTCTTTTTTATTTTTTTTATTATTTTAAGTATTCATGCCATGTCCCTCATATCTTGCCCCCTTAAGTTATGTCTTCCTCCTTGACTTTTTCCCCTGCTTTTGCAACATCTGTGAGCTTAGTTTTGGCACCTTTTGGTCCTTTGCACTGCACCTGATAAAACCCCGGGCCATTTTCTTAGAGTCAGTAAATTTCTCAAATTTTCGTTTTACTCCTGCAATTGCAATTCCTTTGATGTTGTCTCCATTCCAGCGTGTTTGTAGGTCCTTCTTTTCTGTTTTGGCCTTCAGTGGGGATCAATTTTGGCAAGCTTTGCTGCAAGTGCCTGCACTTGCTGGCGTATGGCCTGCCTGCATTTTGATGGCTTTGACTTTGGGAAAGATTTTTTCTTTTTTTTTTTTTTTTTATTATTTTATGTATTCATGCCATGTCCCTCATATCTTGCCCCCTAAGTTGTGTCTTCCTCCTTGACTTTTTCCCCTGCTTTTGCAACATCTGTGAGGTTAGTTTTGGCACCTTTTGGTCCTTTGCAATGCAGCTGATTTCCTCACAGCCTATTTTTTGAAGAGACGATAAGTCCCGATTTTCTGCTTTTTTCAATTGCATTTCATTTGAACCTATCTCCTTTCCAGAGTGTTTGTAAGCCTTTCTTTTAGCATCCGAAATATTCGTTTCCCCTTCCCGAAAGGAAATTTCATTTCCTTTCGGGAAGGGAAAAGGAATCTTGCGATTTCAATGGGGACCAATAGAGGAATCTTTGGTGCATGTCCCTGCACTTGATGGCAGGCCATGCCTTTTGATGGCTTTGACTTTGGGAAAGATTTTTTTCTTTTTTTGGTTGTTTTCTGAAGTGTTCATGCCATGTCCCTCATATCTTGCCCCCTAAGTTCTGTCTTCCTCCTTGACATTTTCCCCTGCTTTTGCAACATTTGTGAGCTTAGTTTTGGCACCTTTTGGTCCTTTGCACTGCACCTGATATAAACACAGGCCATTTTCTTATAGACACTTAATTTCCCAAATTTTCTTTTTTTCTCCTCCAATTGCAATTCCTTTGATGTTGACTCCTTTCCAGCGTGTTTGTAGGTCCTTCTTTTCTGTTTTGGCCTTCAGTGGGGATCAATTTTGGCAAGCTTTGCTGCATGTGCCTGCCCTTGGTGGCGTATGGCCTGCCTGCATTTTGATGGCTTTGACTTTGGGAAAGATTTTTTCTTGTTTTTTTCTTTTTTGTTTTAAGTATTCATGCCATGTCCCTCACATCTTAACCCCTAAGTTGTGTCTTCCTCCTTGACTTTTTCCCCTGCTTTTGCAACATCTGTGAGCTTAGTTTTGGCATCTTTTGGTCCTTTGCACTGCACATGATATACTGCCAGGCCATTTTCTTAGAGTCACTAAATTTCCCAAATTTTCTTTTTTTTTCCTCCTTTTGCAATTCCTTTTAATGATGACTCCATTCCAGCGTGTTTGTAGGTCCTTGTTTTCTGTTTTGGCCTTCAGTGAGGATCAATTTAGGCAAGCTTTGCTGCATGTGCCTGCACTTGCTGGCGTATGGCCTGCCTGCATTTTGATGGCTTTGACTTTGGGAAAGATTTTTTCTTATTTTTTTCTTTTTTGTTTTAAGTATTCATGCCATGTCCCTCATATCTTTCCCCCTAAGTTGTGTCTTCCTCCTTGCCTTTTTCCCCTGCTTTTGCAACATCTGTGAGCTTAGTTTTGGCACCTTTTAGTCCTTTGCAATGCAGCTGTTTTCCTCACAGCTTATTTTTGGAAGAGACTAAAATTCCAGATTTTCTGCTTTTTTCAATTGCATTTCATTTGAACCTATCTCCTTTCCAGAGTGTTTGTAAGCCTTTCTTTTGGGATCCGCAAGATTCCTTTTCCCTTCTCGAAAGGAAATTTCATTTCCTTTCGAGAAGGGAAAAGGAATCTTGCGATTTCAATGGGGACCAATAGAGGAATCTTTGGTGCATGTCCCTGCACTTGATGGCAGGCCATGCCTTTTGATGGCTTTATCTTTGGGAAAGATTTTTTTCATTTTTGGTATTTTTCTGAAGTGTTCATGCCATGTCCCTCATATCTTGCCCCCCAAGGTTGTGTCTTCCTCCTTGACTTTTTCCCCTGCTTTTGCAACACCTGTGAGCTTAGTTTTGGCACCTTTTGGTCCTTTGCACTGCACCTGATATAAACCTAGGCCATTTTCTTAGAGTCACTACATTTCCCAAATTTTCTTTTTTTCTCCTCCAATTGCAATTCCTTTGATGTTGTCTCCATTCCAGCGTGTTTGTAAGTCCTTCTTTTCTGTTTTGGCCTTCAGTGGGGATCAATTTTGGCAAACTTTGCTGCATGTGCCTGCACTTGCTGGCGTATGGCCTGCCTGCATTTTGATGGCTTTGACTTTGGGAAAGATTTTTTCTTTTTTTTTTCTTTTTTGTATTAGGTATTCATGCCATGTCCCTCATATCTTGCCCCCTAAGTTCTGTCTTCCTCCTTGACTTTTTCCACTGCTTTTGCAACATCTGTGAGCTTAGTTTTGGCATCTTTTGGTCCTTTGTAGTGCACCTGATATAAACCCAGGCCATTTTCTTAGAATCACTAACTTTCCCAAATTTCCTTTTTTTCTGCTCCTATTGCAATTGCTTTGATGGTGTCTCCATTCCAGAATGTTTGTAAGTACTTCTTTTCTGTTTTGGCCTTCAGTGGGGATCAATGTTGGCAAGCTTTGCTGCATGTGCCTGCCCTTGGTGGCGTATGGCCTGCCTGCATTTTGATGGCTTTGACTTTGGGATAGATTTTTTCTTTTTTTTTTTTTTTTTGTTTTAAGTATTCATGCCATGTCCCTCATATCTTGCTCCCTAAGTTGTGTCTTCCTCCTTGACTTTTTCCCCTGATTTTGCAACATCTGTGAGCTTAGTTTTGGCACCTTTTGGTCCTTTGCACTGCACCTGATATAAACCCAGGCCATTTTCTTCGACTCACTAAATTTCCCAAATTTTCTTTTTTTCTCCTCCAATTGCAATTCCTTTGATGCTGTCTCAATTCCAGCGTGCTTGTTGGTCCTTCTTTTCTGTTTTGGCCTTCAGTGGGGATCAATTTTGGCAAGCTTTGCTGCATGTGCCTGCCCTTGGTGGCGTATGGCCTGCCTGCATTTTGATGGCTTTGACTTTGGGAAAGATTTTTTTTTTTTTTTTTTTTTTTATTATTTTAAGTATTCATGCCATGTCCCTCATATCTTGCCCCCTAAGTTGTGTCTTCCTCCTTGCCTTTTTCCCCTGCTTTTGCAACATCTGTGAGCTTAGTTTTGGCACCTTTTAGTCCTTTGCAATGCAGCTGTTTTCCTCACAGCTTATTTTTGGAAGAGACTAAAATTCCCAGTTTTCTGCTTTTTTCAATTGCATTTCATTTGAACCTATCTCCTTTCCAGAGTGTTTGTAAGCCTTTCTTTTGGGATCCGCAAGATTCCTTTTCCCTTCTCGAAAGGAAATTTCATTTCCTTTCGAGAAGGGAAAAGGAATCTTGCGATTTCAATGGGGACCAATAGAGGAATCTTTGGTGCATGTCCCTGCACTTGATGGCAGGCCATGCCTTTTGATGGCTTTATCTTTGGGAAAGATTTTTTTCATTTTTGGTATTTTTCTGAAGTGTTCATGCCATGTCCCTCATATCTTGCCCCCCAAGTTGTGTCTTCCTCCTTGACTTTTTCCCCTGCTTTTGCAACACCTGTGAGCTTAGTTTTGGCACCTTTTGGTCCTTTGCACTGCACCTGATATAAACCTAGGCCATTTTCTTAGAGTCACTACATTTCCCAAATTTTCTTTTTTTCTCCTCCAATTGCAATTCCTTTGATGTTGTCTCCATTCCAGCGTGTTTGTAAGTCCTTCTTTTCTGTTTTGGCCTTCAGTGGGGATCAATTTTGGCAAACTTTGCTGCATGTGCCTGCACTTGCTGGCGTATGGCCTGCCTGCATTTTGATGGCTTTGACTTTGGGAAAGATTTTTTCTTTTTTTTTTCTTTTTTGTTTTAAGTATTCATGCCATGTCCCTCATATCTTGCCCCCTAAGTTCTGTCTTCCTCCTTGACTTTTTCCACTGCTTTTGCAACATCTGTGAGCATAGTTTTGGCATCTTTTGGTCCTTTGTACTGCACCTGATATAAACCCAGGCCATTTTCTTAGAATCACTAACTTACCCAAATTTTCTTTTTTTCTCATAGAAATTAAATTCCTTTGATGTTGTCTCCATTCCAGCGTGTTTGTAAGTCCTTCTTTTCTGTTTCGCCTTCTGTGGGGATCAATTTTGGCATGCTTTGCTGCATGTGCCTGCCCTTGGTGGCGTATGGCCTGCCTGCATTTTGATGGCTTTGACTTTGGGAAAGATTTTTTCTATTTTTTTTTTTTTTTTATTATTTTAAGTATTCATGCCATGTCCCTCATATCTTGCCCCCTAAGTTGTGTCTTCCTCCTAGACTTTTTCCCCTGCTTTTGCAACATTTGTGAGCTTAGTTTTGGCACCTTTTGGTCCTTTACCATGCACCCGGTATAAACCCAGGCCATTTTCTTAGAGTCACTAAATTTCCCAAATTTTCTTTTTTTCTCCTCCAATTGCAATTCCTTTGATGCTGTCTCCATTCCAGCGTGTTTGTAGGTCCTTCTTTTCTGTTTTGGCTTTCAGTGGGGATCAATTCTGGCAAACTTTGCTGCATGTTCCTACCCTTGGTGGCGTATGGCCTGCCTGCATTTTGATGGCTTTGACTTTGGGAAAGATTTTTTCTTTTTTTTTTTTTTTTAATATTTTAAGTATTCATGCCATGTCCCTCATATCTTGCCCCCTAAGATGCGTCTTTTTCCCCTGCTTTTGCAACATCTGTGAGCTTAGTTTTGGAATTTTTTGGTCCTTTGCAATGCACCTGATTTCCTCACAGCCTATTTTTTGATAGAGACTAAAATTCCAGATTTTCTGCTTTTTTCAATTGCATTTTATTTGAACCTCTCTCCTTTCCAGAGTCTTTCTAAGCCTTTCTTTTGGGATTCGCAAGATTCCTTTTCCCTTCCCGAAAGGAAATTTCATTTCCTTTCGGGAAGGGAAAAGGAATCTTGCGATTTCAATGGGGACCAATAGAGGAATCTTTGGTGCATGTCCCTGCACTTGATGGCAGGCCATGCCTTTTGATGGCTTTGACTTTGGGAAAGATTTTTTTCGTTTTTTGGTTGTTTTCTGAAGTGTTCATGCCATGTCCCTCATATCTTGCCCCCTAAGTTCTGTCTTCCTCCTTGACTTTTTCCCCTGCTTTTGCAACATCTGTGAGCTTAGTTTTGGCATCTTTGGTCCTTTGCACTGCACATGATATACTGCCAGGCCATTTTCTTAGAGTCACTAAATTTCCCAAATTTTCTTTTTTTCTCCTCCAATTGCAATTCCTTTGATGTTGACAGCTTTCCAGCGTGTTTGTAGGTCCTTCTTTTCTGTTTTGGCCTTCAGTGGGGATCAATTTTGGCAAGCTTTGCTGCATGTGCCTGCCCTTGGTGGCGTATGGCCTGCCTGCATTTTGATGGCTTTGACTTTGGGAAAGATTTTTTCTTTTTTTTTTTTTTTGTTTGATTTAAGTATTCATGCCATGTCCTTCATATCTTGCTCCCTAAGTTGTGTCTTCCTCCTTGACTTTTTCCCCTGATTTTGCAACATCTGTGAGCTGAGTTTTGGCACCTTTTGGTCCTTTGCACTGCACCTGATATAAACCCAGGCCATTTTCTTCGACTCACTAAATTTCCCAAATTTTCTTTTTTTCTCCTCCAATTGCAATTCCTTTGATGCTGTCTCAATTCCAGCGTGCTTGTTGGTCCTTCTTTTCTGTTTTGGCCTTCAGTGGGGATCAATTTTGGCAAGCTTTGCTGCATGTGCCTGCCCTTGGTGGCGTATGGCCTGCCTGCATTTTGATGGCTTTGACTTTGGGAAAGATTTTTTTTTTTTTTTTTTTTTATTATTTTAAGTATTCATGCCATGTCCCTCATATCTTGCCCCCTAAGTTGTGTCTTCCTCCTTGCCTTTTTCCCCTGCTTTTGCAACATCTGTGAGCTTAGTTTTGGCACCTTTTAGTCCTTTGCAATGCAGCTGTTTTCCTCACAGCTTATTTTTGGAAGAGACTAAAATTCCCAATTTTCTGCTTTTTTCAATTGCATTTCATTTGAACCTATCTCCTTTCCAGAGTGTTTGTAAGCCTTTCTTTTGGGATCCGCAAGATTCCTTTTCCCTTCTCGAAAGGAAATTTCATTTCCTTTCGAGAAGGGAAAAGGAATCTTGCGATTTCAATGGGGACCAATAGAGGAATCTTTGGTGCATGTCCCTGCACTTGATGGCAGGCCATGCCTTTTGATGGCTTTATCTTTGGGAAAGATTTTTTTCATTTTTGGTATTTTTCTGAAGTGTTCATGCCATGTCCCTCATATCTTGCCCCCCAAGTTGTGTCTTCCTCCTTGACTTTTTCCCCTGCTTTTGCAACACCTGTGAGCTTAGTTTTGGCACCTTTTGGTCCTTTGCACTGCACCTGATATAAACCCAGGCCATTTTCTTAGAATCACTAACTTTCCCAAATTTTCTTGTTTTCTGCTCCTATTGCAATTGCTTTGATGGTGCCTCCATTCCAGAATGTTTGTAAGTCCTTCTTTTCTGTTTTGGCCTTCAGTGGGGATCAATGTTGGCAAGCTTTGCTGCATGTGCCTGCCCTTGGTGGCGTATGGCCTGCCTGCATTTTGATGGCTTTGACTTTGGGATAGATTTTTTCTTTTTTTTTTTTTTATTATTTTAAGTATTCATGCCATGTCTCTCATATCTTGCTCCCTAAGTTGTGTCTTCCTCCTTGACTTTTTCCCCTGATTTTGCAACATCTGTGGGCTTAGTTTTGGCATCTTTTGGTCCTTTGCAATGCACCTGATATAAACCCAGGCCATTTTCTTAGAGTCACTAAATTTCCCAAATTTTCATTTATTCTCCTCCAATTGCAATTCCTTTGATGTTGTCTCCATTCCAGCGTGTTTGTAAGTCCTTCTTTTGTGTTTTGGCTTTCAGTGGGGATCAATTTTGGCCAACTTTGCTGCATGTGCCTGCCCTTGGTGGCATATGGCCTGCCTGCATTTTGATGGCTTTGACTTTGGGAAAGATTTTTTTCTTTTTTTTTTTTTTTTTATTATTTTAAGTATTCATGCCATGTCCCTCATATCTTGCCCCCTAAGTTGTGTCTTTTTCCCCTGCTTTTGCAACACCTGTGAGCTTAGTTTTGGCACCTTTTGGTCCTTTGCACTGCTCCTGATATAAACCCAGGCCATTTCCTTAGAATCACTAACTTACCCAAATTTTCTTTTTTTCTCATAGAAATTAAATTCCTTTGATGTTGTCTCCATTCCAGCGTGTTTGTAAGTCCTTCTTTTCTGTTTCGCCTTCTGTGGGGATCAATTTTGGCATGCTTTGCTGCATGTGCCTGCCCTTGGTGGCGTATGGCCTGCCTGCATTTTGATGGCTTTGACTTTGGGAAAGATTTTTTCTATTTTTTTTTTTTTTTATTATTTTAAGTATTCATGCCATGTCCCTCATATCTTGCCCCCTAAGTTGTGTCTTCCTCCTAGACTTTTTCCCCTGCTTTTGCAACATTTGTGAGCTTAGTTTTGGCACCTTTTGGTCCTTTACCATGCACCCGGTATAAACCCAGGCCATTTTCTTAGAGTCACTAAATTTCCCAAATTTTCTTTTTTTCTCCTCCAATTGCAATTCCTTTGATGCTGTCTCCATTCCAGCGTGTTTGTAGGTCCTTCTTTTCTGTTTTGGCTTTCAGTGGGGATCAATTCTGGCAAACTTTGCTGCATGTTCCTACCCTTGGTGGCGTATGGCCTGCCTGCATTTTGATGGCTTTGACTTTGGGAAAGATTTTTTCTTTTTTTTTTTTTTTAATATTTTAAGTATTCATGCCATGTCCCTCATATCTTGCCCCCTAAGTTGCGTCTTTTTCCCCTGCTTTTGCAACATCTGTGAGCTTAGTTTTGGCACCTTTTGGTCCTTTGCAATGCAGCTGATTTCCTCACAGCTTATTTTTTGAAGAGACTAAAATTCCAGATTTTCTGCTTTTTTCAATTGCATTTCATTTGAACCTATCTCCTCTCCAGAGTGTTTGAAAGCCTTTCTTTTGGGATTCGCAAGATTCCTTTTCCCTTCCCGAAAGGAAATTTCATTTCCTTTCGGGAAGGGAAAAGGAATCTTGCGATTTCAATGGGGACCAATAGAGGAATCTTTGGTGCACGTCCCTGCACTTGATGGCAGGCCATGCCTTTTGATGGCTTTGACTTTGGGAAAGATTTTTTTCTTTTTTTGGTTGTTTTCTGAAGTGTTCATGCCATGTCCCTCATATCTTGCCCCCTAAGTTCTGTCTTCCTCCTTGACTTTTTCCCCTGCTTTTGCAACATCTGTGAGCTTAGTTTTGGCACCTTTTGGTCCTTTGCACTGCGCCTGATATAAACCCAGGCCATTTTCTTAGAATCACTAACTTACCCAAATTTTCTTTTTTTCTCCTCCAATTGCAATTCCTTTGATGTTGTCTCCATTCCAGCGTGTTTGCAAGTCCTTCTTTTCTGTTTTGGCCTTCAGTGGGGATCAATTTTGGCAAGCTTTGCTGCATGTGCCTGCCCTTGGTGGCGTATGGCCTGCCTGCATTTTGATGGCTTTGACTTTGAGAAAGATTTTTTCTTTTTTTTTTTTTTATTATTTTAAGTATTCATGCCATGTCCCTCATATCTTGCCCCCTAAGTTGTGTCTTCCTCCTTGACTTTTTCCCCTGCTTTTGCAACATCTGTGAGCTAAGTTTTGGCATCTTTTGGTCCTTTGCACTGCACCTGATATAAACCCAGGCCATTTCCTTAGAATCACTAACCTAGCCAAATTTCCTTTTTTTCTCCTCCAATTGCAATTCCTTTGATGCTGTCTCCATTCCAGCGTGTTTGTAAGTCCTTCTTTTCTGTTTTGGCCTTCAGTGGGGATCAATTTTGGCAAGCTTTGCTGCATGTGCCTGCCCTTGGTGGCGTATGGCCTGCCTGCATTTTGATGGCTTTGACTTTGGGAAAGATTTTTTCTTTTTTTTTTTTTTTAATATTTCAAGTATTCCTGCCTTGTCCCTCATATCTTGCTCCCTAAGTTCTGTCTTCCTCCTTGACTTTTTCCCCTGCTTTTGCATCATCTGTGAGCTTAGTTATGGCACCTTTTGGTCCTTTGCACTGCACCTGATAAAACCCCGGGCCATTTTCTTAGAGTCACTAAATTTCCCAAATTTTCTTTTTACTCCTGCAATTGCAATTCCTTTGATGTTGACTCCTTTCCAGCGTGTTTGTAGGTCCTTCTTTTCTGTTTTGGCCTTCAGTGGGGATCAATTTTGGCAAGCTTTGCTGCATGTGCCTGCCCTTGGTGGCGTATGGCCTGCCTGCATTTTGATGGCTTTGACTTTGGGAAAGATGATTTCTTTTTTTTTTTCTTTTTTGTTTTAAGTATTCATGCCATGTCCCTCACATCTTGACCCCTAAGTTGTGTCTTCCTCCTTGACTTTTTCCCCTGCTTTTGCAACATCTGTGAGCTTAGTTTTGGCACCTTTTGGTCCTTTGCAATGCAGCTGATTTCCTCACAGCCTATTTTTTAAGAGACTAAAATTCCCGATTTTCTGCTTTGTTCAATTGCATTTCATTTGATCCTATCTCCTTTCCAGAGTGTTTGTAAGCCTTTCTTTTGGGATTCGCAATATTCCCTTTCCCTTCCCGAAAGGAAATTTCATTTCCTTTTGGGAAGGGAAAAGGAATCTTGCGATTTCAATGGGGACCAATAGAGGAATCTTTGGTGCATGTCCCTGCACTTGATGGCAGGCCATGCCTTTTGATGGCTTTGACTTTGGGAAAGATTGTTTTCTTATTTTGGTTGTTTTCTGAAGTGTTCATGCCATGTCCCTCATATCTTGCCCCCCAAGTTGTGTCTTCCTCCTTGACTTTTTCCCCTGCTTTTGCAACACCTGTGAGCTTAGTTTTGGCACCTTTTGGTCCTTTGCACTGCACCTGATATAAACCTAGGCCATTTTCTTAGAGTCACTACATTTCCCAAATTTTCTTTTTTTCTCCTCCAATTGCAATTCCTTTGATGTTGTCTCCATTCCAGCGTGTTTGTAAGTCCTTCTTTTCTGTTTTGGCCTTCAGTGGGGATCAATTTTGGCAAACTTTGCTGCATGTGCCTGCACTTGCTGGCGTATGGCCTGCCTGCATTTTGATGGCTTTGACTTTGGGAAAGATTTTTTCTTTTTTTTTTCTTTTTTGTATTAGGTATTCATGCCATGTCCCTCATATCTTGCCCCCTAAGTTCTGTCTTCCTCCTTGACTTTTTCCACTGCTTTTGCAACATCTGTGAGCTTAGTTTTGGCATCTTTTGGTCCTTTGTAGTGCACCTGATATAAACCCAGGCCATTTTCTTAGAATCACTAACTTTCCCAAATTTCCTTTTTTTCTGCTCCTATTGCAATTGCTTTGATGGTGTCTCCATTCCAGAATGTTTGTAAGTCCTTCTTTTCTGTTTTGGCCTTCAGTGGGGATCAATGTTGGCAAGCTTTGCTGCATGTGCCTGCCCTTGGTGGCGTATGGCCTGCCTGCATTTTGATGGCTTTGACTTTGGGATAGATTTTTTCTTTTTTTTTTTTTTTTTGTTTTAAGTATTCATGCCATGTCCCTCATATCTTGCTCCCTAAGTTGTGTCTTCCTCCTTGACTTTTTCCCCTGATTTTGCAACATCTGTGGGCTTAGTTTTGGCACCTTTTGGTCCTTTGCAATGCACCTGATATAAACCCAGGCCATTTTCTTAGAGTCACTAAATTTCCCAAATTTTCATTTATTCTCCTCCAATTGCAATTCCTTTGATGTTGTCTCCATTCCAGCGTGTTTGTAGGTCTTTCTTTTCTGTTTTGGCTTTCAGTGGGGATCAATTTTGGCCAACTTTGCTGCATGTGCCTGCCCTTGGTGGCATATGGCCTGCCTGCATTTTGATGGCTTTGACTTTGGGAAAGATTTTTTTCTTTTTTTTTTTTTTTTATTATTTTAAGTATTCATGCCATGTCCCTCATATCTTGCCCCCTAAGTTGTGTCTTTTTCCCCTGCTTTTGCAGCACCTGTGAGCTTAGTTTTGGCACCTTTTGGTCCTTTGCACTGCTCCTGATATAAACCCAGGCCATTTTCTTAGAATCACTAACTTACCCAAATTTTCTTTTTTTCTCATAGAAATTAAATTCCTTTGATGTTGTCTCCATTCCAGCGTGTTTGTAAGTCCTTCTTTTCTGTTTCGCCTTCTGTGGGGATCAATTTTGGCAAGCTTTGCTGCATGTGCCTGCCCTTGGTGGCGTATGGCCTGCCTGCATTTTGATGGCTTTGACTTTGGGAAAGATTTTTTCTATTTTTTTTTTTTTTAATTTTTTAAGTATTCATGCCATGTCCCTCACATCTTGCCCCCTAAGTTGTGTCTTCCTCCTTGACTTTTTCCCCTGCTTTTGCAACATCTGTGAGCTTAGTTTTGGCATCTTTGGTCCTTTGCACTGCACATGATATACTGCCATGCCATTTTCTTAGAGTCACTAAATTTCCCAAATTTTCTTTTTTTCTCCTCCAATTGCAATTCCTTTGATGTTGACAGCTTTCCAGCGTGTTTGTAGGTCCTTCTTTTCTGTTTTGGCCTTCAGTGGGGATCAATTTTGGCAAGCTTTGCTGCATGTGCCTGCCCTTGGTGGCGTATGGCCTGCCTGCATTTTGATGGCTTTGACTTTGGGAAAGATTTTTTCTTTTTTTTTTTTTTTTTTGTTTTAAGTATTCATGCCATGTCCTTCATATCTTGCCCCCTAAGTTGTGTCTTCCTCCTTGACTTTTTCCCCTGCTTTTGCAACATCTGTGAGCTGAGTTTTGGCACCTTTTGGTCCTTTGCACTGCACCTGATATAAACCCAGGCCATTTTCTTCGACTCACTAAATTTCCCAAATTTTCTTTTTTTCTCCTCCAATTGCAATTCCTTTGATGCTGTCTCCATTCCAGCGTGCTTGTTGGTCCTTCTTTTCTGTTTTGGCCTTCAGTGGGGATCAATTTTGGCAAGCTTTGCTGCATGTGCCTGCCCTTGGTGGCGTATGGCCTGCCTGCATTTTGATGGCTTTGACTTTGGGAAAGATTTTTTTTTTTTTTTTTTTTTATTATTTTAAGTATTCATGCCATGTCCCTCATATCTTGCCCCCTAAGTTGTGTCTTCCTCCTTGCCTTTTTCCCCTGCTTTTGCAACATCTGTGAGCTTAGTTTTGGCACCTTTTAGTCCTTTGCAATGCAGCTGTTTTCCTCACAGCTTATTTTTGGAAGAGACTAAAATTCCCAATTTTCTGCTTTTTTCAATTGCATTTCATTTGAACCTATCTCCTTTCCAGAGTGTTTGTAAGCCTTTCTTTTGGGATCCGCAAGATTCCTTTTCCCTTCTCGAAAGGAAATTTCATTTCCTTTCGAGAAGGGAAAAGGAATCTTGCGATTTCAATGGGGACCAATAGAGGAATCTTTGGTGCATGTCCCTGCACTTGATGGCAGGCCATGCCTTTTGATGGCTTTATCGTTGGGAAAGATTTTTTTCATTTTTGGTATTTTTCTGAAGTGTTCATGCCATGTCCCTCATATCTTGCCCCCCAAGTTGTGTCTTCCTCCTTGACTTTTTCCCCTGCTTTTGCAACACCTGTGAGCTTAGTTTTGGCACCTTTTGGTCCTTTGCACTGCACCTGATATAAACCTAGGCCATTTTCTTAGAGTCACTAAATTTCCCAAATTTTCTTTTTTTCTCCTCCAATTGCAATTCCTTTGATGTTGTCTCCATTCCAGCGTGTTTGTAAGTCCTTCTTTTCTGTTTTGGCCTTCAGTGGGGATCAATTTTGGCAAACTTTGCTGCATGTGCCTGCACTTGCTGGCGTATGGCCTGCCTGCATTTTGATGGCTTTGACTTTGGGAAAGATTTTTTCTTTTTTTTTTCTTTTTTTTTTTAAGTATTCATGCCATGTCCCTCATATCTTGCCCCCTAAGTTCTGTCTTCCTCCTTGACTTTTTCCACTGCTTTTGCAACATCTGTGAGCATAGTTTTGGCATCTTTTGGTCCTTTGTACTGCACCTGATATAAACCCAGGCCATTTTCTTAGAATCACTAACTTTCCCAAATTTTCTTGTTTTCTGCTCCTATTGCAATTGCTTTGATGGTGCCTCCATTCCAGAATGTTTGTAAGTCCTTCTTTTCTGTTTTGGCCTTCAGTGGGGATCAATGTTGGCAAGCTTTGCTGCATGTGCCTGCCCTTGGTGGCGTATGGCCTGCCTGCATTTTGATGGCTTTGACTTTGGGATAGATTTTTTCTTTTTTTTTTTTTTTTTGTTTTAAGTATTCATGCCATGTCTCTCATATCTTGCTCCCTAAGTTGTGTCTTCCTCCTTGACTTTTTCCCCTGATTTTGCAACATCTGTGGGCTTAGTTTTGGCATCTTTTGGTCCTTTGCAATGCACCTGATATAAACCCAGGCCATTTTCTTAGAATCACTAAATTTCCCAAATTTTCATTTATTCTCCTCCAATTGCAATTCCTTTGATGTTGTCTCCATTCCAGCGTGTTTGTAAGTCCTTCTTTTCTGTTTTGGCTTTCAGTGGGGATCAATTTTGGCCAACTTTGCTGCATGTGCCTGCCCTTGGTGGCATATGGCCTGCCTGCATTTTGATGGCTTTGACTTTGGGAAAGATTTTTTTCTTTTTTTTTTTTTTTTTATTATTTTAAGTATTCATGCCATGTCCCTCATATCTTGCCCCCTAAGTTGTGTCTTTTTCCCCTGCTTTTGCAACACCTGTGAGCTTAGTTTTGGCACCTTTTGGTCCTTTGCACTGCTCCTGATATAAACCCAGGCCATTTTCTTAGAATCACTAACTTACCCAAATTTTCTTTTTTTCTCATAGAAATTAAATTCCTTTGATGTTGTCTCCATTCCAGCGTGTTTGTAAGTCCTTCTTTTCTGTTTCGCCTTCTGTGGGGATCAATTTTGGCATGCTTTGCTGCATGTGCCTGCCCTTGGTGGCGTATGGCCTGCCTGCATTTTGATGGCTTTGACTTTGGGAAAGATTTTTTCTATTTTTTTTTTTTTTTTATTTTTTTAAGTATTCATGCCATGTCCCTCATATCTTGCCCCCTAAGTTGTGTCTTCCTCCTAGACTTTTTCCCCTGCTTTTGCAACATTTGTGAGCTTAGTTTTGGCACCTTTTGGTCCTTTACCATGCACCAGGTATAAACCCAGGCCATTTTCCAAAATTTTCTTTTTTTCTCCTCCAATTGCAATTCCTTTGATGCTGTCTCCATTCCAGCGTGTTTTTGTAGGTCCTTCTTTTCTGTTTTGGCTTTCAGTGGGGGATCAATTCTGGCAAACTTTGCTGCATGTTCCCTACCCTTGGTGGCGTATGGCCTGCCTGCATTTTGATGGCTTTGACTTTGGGAAAGATTTTTTTCTTTTTTTTTTTTTTTTAATATTTTTAAGTATTCATGCCATGTCCCTCATATCTTGCCCCCTAAGTTGCGTCTTTTTTCCCCTGCTTTTGCAACATCTGTGAGCTTAGTTTTGGCACCTTTTGGTCCTTTGCAATGCAGCTGATTTCCTCACAGCTTATTTTTTGAAGAGACTAAAATTCCAGATTTTCTGCTTTTTTCAATTGCATTTCATTTGAACCTATCTCCCTCTCCAGAGTGTTTGAAAGCCTTTCTTTTGGGATTCGCAAGATTCCTTTCCCTTCCCGAAAGGAAATTTCATTTCCTTTCGGGAAGGGAAAAGGAATCTTGCGATTTCAATGGGGACCAATAGAGGAATCTTTGGTGCACGTCCCCTGCACTTGATGGCAGGCCATGCCTTTTGATGGCTTTGACTTTGGGAAAGATTTTTTTCTTTTTTTGGTTGTTTTCTGAAGTGTTCATGCCATGTCCCTCATATCTTGCCCCCTAAGTTGTGTCTTCCTCCTTGACTTTTTCCCCTGCTTTTGCAACATCTGTGAGCTTAGTTTTGGCACCTTTTGGTCCTTTGCACTGCGCCTGATATAAACCCAGGCCATTTTCTTAGAATCACTAACTTACCCAAATTTTCTTTTTTTCTCCTCCAATTGCAATTCCTTTGATGTTGTCTCCATTCCAGCGTGTTTGCAAGTCCTTCTTTTCTGTTTTGGCCTTCAGTGGGGATCAATTTTGCCAAGCTTTGCTGCATGTGCCTGCCCTTGGTGGCGTATGGCCTGCCTGCATTTTGATGGCTTTGACTTTGAGAAAGATTTTTTCCTTTTTTTTTTTTTTATTATTTTAAGTATTCATGCCATGTCCCTCATATCTTGCCCCCTAAGTTGTGTCTTCCTCCTTGACTTATTCCCCTGCTTTTGCAACATCTGTGAGCTAAGTTTTGGCATCTTTTGGTCCTTTGCACTGCACCTGATATAAACCCAGGCCATTTCCTTAGAATCACTGAACCTAGCCAAATTTCCTTTTTTTCTCCTCCAAATTGCAATTCCTTTGATGCTGTCTCCATTCCAGCGTGTTTGTAAGTCCTTCTTTTCTGTTTTGGCCTTCAGTGGGGATCAATTTTGGCAAGCTTTGCTGCGATGTGCCTGCCCTTGGTGGCGTATGGCCCTGCCTGCATTTTTGATGGCCTTTGGACTTTGGGAAAGATTTTTTTCTTTTTTTTTTTTTTTAATATTTCAAGTATTCCTGCCTTGCTCCCTCATATCTTGCTCCCTAAGTTCTGTCTTCCTCCTTGACTTTTTCCCCTGCTTTTGCTTCATCTGTGAGCTTAGTTATGGCACCTTTTGGTCCTTTGCACTGCACCTGATAAAACCCCGGGCCATTTTCTTAGAGTCACTAAATTTCCCAAATTTTTCTTTTTACTCCTGCAATTGCAATTCCTTTGATGTTGACTCCTTTCCAGCGTGTTTGTAGGTCCTTCTTTTCTGTTTTGGCCTTCAGTGGGGATCAATTTTGGCAAGCTTTGCTGCATGTGCCTGCCCTTGGTGGCGTATGGCCTGCCTGCATTTTGATGGCTTTGACTTTGGGAAAAGATGATTTCTTTTTTTTTTTCTTTTTTGTTTTAAGTATTCATGCATGTCCCTCACATCTTGACCCCTAAGTTGTGTCTTCCTCCTTGACTTTTTCCCCTGCTTTTGCAACATCTGTGAGCTTAGTTTTGGCACCTTTTGGTCCTTTGCAATGCAGCTGATTTCCTCACAGCCTATTTTTTAAGAGACTAAAATTCCCGATTTTCTGCTTTGGTTCAATGCATTTCATTTGATCCTATCTCCTTTCCAGAGTGTTTGTAAGCCTTTCTTTTGGGATTCGCAATATTCCCTTTTCCCTTCCCGAAAGGAAATGTTCATTTCCTTTTGGGAAGGGAAAAGGAATCTTGCGATTTCAATGGGGACCAATAGAGGAATCTTTGGTGCATGTCCCTGCACTTGATGGCAGGCCATGCCCTTTTGATGGCTTTGACTTTGGGAAAGATTGTTTTCTTATTTTGGTTGTTTTCTGAAGTGTTCATGCCATGTCCCTCATATCTTGCCCCCCCAAGTTGTGTCCTTCCTCCTTGACTTTTTCCCCTGCTTTTGCAACATCTGTGAGCTTAGTTTTGGCACCTTTTGGTCCTTTGCACTGCACCTGATATAAACCCAGGCCCATTTTCTTAGAGTCACTACATTTCCCAAATTTCTTTTTTTCTCCTCCAATTGCAATTCCTTTGATGTTGTCTCCATTCCAGCGTGTTTGTAAGTCCTTCTTTTCTGTTTGGCCTTCAGTGGGGATCAATTTTGGCAAACTTTGCTGCATGTGCCTGCACTTGCTGGCGTATGGCCTGCCTGCATTTTGATGGCTTTGACTTTGGGAAAGATTTTTTCTTTTTTTTTTCTTTTTTGTATTAGGTATTCATGCCATGTCCCTCATATCTTGCCCCCTAAGTTCTGTCTTCCTCCTTGACTTTTTCCACTGCTTTTGCAACATCTGTGAGCTTAGTTTTGGCATCTTTTGGTCCTTTGTAGTGCACCTGATATAAACCCAGGCCATTTTCTTAGAATCACTAACTTTCCCAAATTTCCTTTTTTTCTGCTCCTATTGCAATTGCTTTGATGGTGTCTCCATTCCAGAATGTTTGTAAGTCCTTCTTTTCTGTTTTGGCCTTCAGTGGGGATCAATGTTGGCAAGCTTTGCTGCATGTGCCTGCCCTTGGTGGCGTATGGCCTGCCTGCATTTTGATGGCTTTGACTTTGGGATAGATTTTTTCTTTTTTTTTTTTTTTTTTGTTTTAAGTATTCATGCCATGTCCCTCATATCTTGCTCCCTAAGTTGTGTCTTCCTCCTTGACTTTTTCCCCTGATTTTGCAACATCTGTGGGCTTAGTTTTGGCACCTTTTGGTCCTTTGCAATGCACCTGATATAAACCCAGGCCATTTTCTTAGAGTCACTAAATTTCCCAAATTTTCATTTATTCTCCTCCAATTGCAATTCCTTTGATGTTGTCTCCATTCCAGCGTGTTTGTAGGTCCTTCTTTTCTGTTTTGGCTTTCAGTGGGGATCAATTTTGGCCAACTTTGCTGCATGTGCCTGCCCTTGGTGGCATATGGCCTGCCTGCATTTTGATGGCTTTGACTTTGGGAAAGATTTTTTTCTTTTTTTTTTTTTTTTATTATTTTAAGTATTCATGCCATGTCCCTCATATCTTGCCCCCTAAGTTGTGTCTTTTTCCCCTGCTTTTGCAGCACCTGTGAGCTTAGTTTTGGCACCTTTTGGTCCTTTGCACTGCTCCTGATATAAACCCAGGCCATTTTCTTAGAATCACTAACTTACCCAAATTTTCTTTTTTTCTCATAGAAATTAAATTCCTTTGATGTTGTCTCCATTCCAGCGTGTTTGTAAGTCCTTCTTTTCTGTTTCGCCTTCTGTGGGGATCAATTTTGGCAAGCTTTGCTGCATGTGCCTGCCCTTGGTGGCGTATGGCCTGCCTGCATTTTGATGGCTTTGACTTTGGGAAAGATTTTTTCTATTTTTTTTTTTTTTAATTTTTTAAGTATTCATGCCATGTCCCTCACATCTTGCCCCCTAAGTTGTGTCTTCCTCCTTGACTTTTTCCCCTGCTTTTGCAACATCTGTGAGCTTAGTTTTGGCATCTTTGGTCCTTTGCACTGCACATGATATACTGCCATGCCATTTTCTTAGAGTCACTAAATTTCCCAAATTTTCTTTTTTTCTCCTCCAATTGCAATTCCTTTGATGTTGACAGCTTTCCAGCGTGTTTGTAGGTCCTTCTTTTCTGTTTTGGCCTTCAGTGGGGATCAATTTTGGCAAGCTTTGCTGCATGTGCCTGCCCTTGGTGGCGTATGGCCTGCCTGCATTTTGATGGCTTTGACTTTGGGAAAGATTTTTTCTTTTTTTTTTTTTTTGTTTGTTTTAAGTATTCATGCCATGTCCTTCATATCTTGCCCCCTAAGTTGTGTCTTCCTCCTTGACTTTTTCCCCTGCTTTTGCAACATCTGTGAGCTGAGTTTTGGCACCTTTTGGTCCTTTGCACTGCACCTGATATAAACCCAGGCCATTTTCTTCGACTCACTAAATTTCCCAAATTTTCTTTTTTTCTCCTCCAATTGCAATTCCTTTGATGCTGTCTCCATTCCAGCGTGCTTGTTGGTCCTTCTTTTCTGTTTTGGCCTTCAGTGGGGATCAATTTTGGCAAGCTTTGCTGCATGTGCCTGCCCTTGGTGGCGTATGGCCTGCCTGCATTTTGATGGCTTTGACTTTGGGAAAGATTTTTTTTTTTTTTTTTTTTTATTATTTTAAGTATTCATGCCATGTCCCTCATATCTTGCCCCCTAAGTTGTGTCTTCCTCCTTGCCTTTTTCCCCTGCTTTTGCAACATCTGTGAGCTTAGTTTTGGCACCTTTTAGTCCTTTGCAATGCAGCTGTTTTCCTCACAGCTTATTTTTGGAAGAGACTAAAATTCCCAATTTTCTGCTTTTTTCAATTGCATTTCATTTGAACCTATCTCCTTTCCAGAGTGTTTGTAAGCCTTTCTTTTGGGATCCGCAAGATTCCTTTTCCCTTCTCGAAAGGAAATTTCATTTCCTTTCGAGAAGGGAAAAGGAATCTTGCGATTTCAATGGGGACCAATAGAGGAATCTTTGGTGCATGTCCCTGCACTTGATGGCAGGCCATGCCTTTTGATGGCTTTATCGTTGGGAAAGATTTTTTTCATTTTTGGTATTTTTCTGAAGTGTTCATGCCATGTCCCTCATATCTTGCCCCCCAAGTTGTGTCTTCCTCCTTGACTTTTTCCCCTGCTTTTGCAACACCTGTGAGCTTAGTTTTGGCACCTTTTGGTCCTTTGCACTGCACCTGATATAAACCTAGGCCATTTTCTTAGAGTCACTACATTTCCCAAATTTTCTTTTTTTCTCCTCCAATTGCAATTCCTTTGATGTTGTCTCCATTCCAGCGTGTTTGTAAGTCCTTCTTTTCTGTTTTGGCCTTCAGTGGGGATCAATTTTGGCAAACTTTGCTGCATGTGCCTGCACTTGCTGGCGTATGGCCTGCCTGCATTTTGATGGCTTTGACTTTGGGAAAGATTTTTTCTTTTTTTTTTCTTTTTTTTTTTAAGTATTCATGCCATGTCCCTCATATCTTGCCCCCTAAGTTCTGTCTTCCTCCTTGACTTTTTCCACTGCTTTTGCAACATCTGTGAGCATAGTTTTGGCATCTTTTGGTCCTTTGTACTGCACCTGATATAAACCCAGGCCATTTTCTTAGAATCACTAACTTTCCCAAATTTTCTTGTTTTCTGCTCCTATTGCAATTGCTTTGATGGTGCCTCCATTCCAGAATGTTTGTAAGTCCTTCTTTTCTGTTTTGGCCTTCAGTGGGGATCAATGTTGGCAAGCTTTGCTGCATGTGCCTGCCCTTGGTGGCGTATGGCCTGCCTGCATTTTGATGGCTTTGACTTTGGGATAGATTTTTTCTTTTTTTTTTTTTTTTTGTTTTAAGTATTCATGCCATGTCTCTCATATCTTGCTCCCTAAGTTGTGTCTTCCTCCTTGACTTTTTCCCCTGATTTTGCAACATCTGTGGGCTTAGTTTTGGCATCTTTTGGTCCTTTGCAATGCACCTGATATAAACCCAGGCCATTTTCTTAGAATCACTAAATTTCCCAAATTTTCATTTATTCTCCTCCAATTGCAATTCCTTTGATGTTGTCTCCATTCCAGCGTGTTTGTAAGTCCTTCTTTTCTGTTTTGGCTTTCAGTGGGGATCAATTTTGGCCAACTTTGCTGCATGTGCCTGCCCTTGGTGGCATATGGCCTGCCTGCATTTTGATGGCTTTGACTTTGGGAAAGATTTTTTTCTTTTTTTTTTTTTTTTTATTATTTTAAGTATTCATGCCATGTCCCTCATATCTTGCCCCCTAAGTTGTGTCTTTTTCCCCTGCTTTTGCAACACCTGTGAGCTTAGTTTTGGCACCTTTTGGTCCTTTGCACTGCTCCTGATATAAACCCAGGCCATTTTCTTAGAATCACTAACTTACCCAAATTTTCTTTTTTTCTCATAGAAATTAAATTCCTTTGATGTTGTCTCCATTCCAGCGTGTTTGTAAGTCCTTCTTTTCTGTTTCGCCTTCTGTGGGGATCAATTTTGGCATGCTTTGCTGCATGTGCCTGCCCTTGGTGGCGTATGGCCTGCCTGCATTTTGATGGCTTTGACTTTGGGAAAGATTTTTTCTATTTTTTTTTTTTTTTTTATTTTTTTAAGTATTCATGCCATGTCCCTCATATCTTGCCCCCTAAGTTGTGTCTTCCTCCTAGACTTTTTCCCCTGCTTTTGCAACATTTGTGAGCTTAGTTTTGGCACCTTTTGGTCCTTTACCATGCACCAGGTATAAACCCAGGCCATTTTCTTAGAGTCACTAAATTTCCCAAATTTTCTTTTTTTCTCCTACTATTGCAATTCCTTTGATGCTGTCTCCATTCCAGCGTGTTTGTAGGTCCTTCTTTTCTGTTTTGGCTTTCAGTGGGGATCAATTCTGGCAAACTTTGCTGCATGTTCCTACCCTTGGTGGCGTATGGCCTGCCTGCATTTTGATGGCTTTGACTTTGGGAAAGATTTTTTCTTTTTTTTTTTTTTTTAATATTTTAAGTATTCATGCCATGTCCCTCATATCTTGCCCCCTAAGTTGCGTCTTTTTCCCCTGCTTTTGCAACATCTGTGAGCTTAGTTTTCGCACCTTTTGGTCCTTTGCAATGCAGCTGATTTCCTCACAGCTTATTTTTTGAAGAGACTAAAATTCCAGATTTTCTGCTTTTTTCAATTGCATTTCATTTGAACCTATCTCCTCTCCAGAGTGTTTGAAAGCCTTTCTTTTGGGATTCGCAAGATTCCTTTTCCCTTCCCGAAAGGAAATTTCATTTCCTTTCGGGAAGGGAAAAGGAATCTTGCGATTTCAATGGGGACCAATAGAGGAATCTTTGGTGCACGTCCCTGCACTTGATGGCAGGCCATGCCTTTTGATGGCTTTGACTTTGGGAAAGATTTTTTTCTTTTTTTGGTTGTTTTCTGAAGTGTTCATGCCATGTCCCTCATATCTTGCCCCCTAAGTTGTGTCTTCCTCCTTGACTTTTTCCCCTGCTTTTGCAACATCTGTGAGCTTAGTTTTGGCACCTTTTGGTCCTTTGCACTGCGCCTGATATAAACCCAGGCCATTTTCTTAGAATCACTAACTTACCCAAATTTTCTTTTTTTCTCCTCCAATTGCAATTCCTTTGATGTTGTCTCCATTCCAGCGTGTTTGCAAGTCCTTCTTTTCTGTTTTGGCCTTCAGTGGGGATCAATTTTGGCAAGCTTTGCTGCATGTGCCTGCCCTTGGTGGCGTATGGCCTGCCTGCATTTTGATGGCTTTGACTTTGAGAAAGATTTTTTCTTTTTTTTTTTTTTATTATTTTAAGTATTCATGCCATGTCCCTCATATCTTGCCCCCTAAGTTGTGTCTTCCTCCTTGACTTATTCCCCTGCTTTTGCAACATCTGTGAGCTTAGTTTTGGCATCTTTTGGTCCTTTGCACTGCACCTGATATAAACCCAGGCCATTTCCTTAGAATCACTAACCTAGCCAAATTTCCTTTTTTTCTCCTCCAATTGCAATTCCTTTGATGCTGTCTCCATTCCAGCGTGTTTGTAAGTCCTTCTTTTCTGTTTTGGCCTTCAGTGGGGATCAATTTTGGCAAGCTTTGCTGCATGTGCCTGCCCTTGGTGGCGTATGGCCTGCCTGCATTTTGATGGCTTTGACTTTGGGAAAGATTTTTTCTTTTTTTTTTTTTTTAATATTTCAAGTATTCCTGCCTTGTCCCTCATATCTTGCTCCCTAAGTTCTGTCTTCCTCCTTGACTTTTTCCCCTGCTTTTGCATCATCTGTGAGCTTAGTTATGGCACCTTTTGGTCCTTTGCACTGCACCTGATAAAACCCCGGGCCATTTTCTTAGAGTCACTAAATTTCCCAAATTTTCTTTTTACTCCTGCAATTGCAATTCCTTTGATGTTGACTCCTTTCCAGCGTGTTTGTAGGTCCTTCTTTTCTGTTTTGGCCTTCAGTGGGGATCAATTTTGGCAAGCTTTGCTGCATGTGCCTGCCCTTGGTGGCGTATGGCCTGCCTGCATTTTGATGGCTTTGACTTTGGGAAAGATGATTTCTTTTTTTTTTTCTTTTTTGTTTTAAGTATTCATGCCATGTCCCTCACATCTTGACCCCTAAGTTGTGTCTTCCTCCTTGACTTTTTCCCCTGCTTTTGCAACATCTGTGAGCTTAGTTTTGGCACCTTTTGGTCCTTTGCAATGCAGCTGATTTCCTCACAGCCTATTTTTTAAGAGACTAAAATTCCCGATTTTCTGCTTTGTTCAATTGCATTTCATTTGATCCTATCTCCTTTCCAGAGTGTTTGTAAGCCTTTCTTTTGGGATTCGCAATATTCCCTTTCCCTTCCCGAAAGGAAATTTCATTTCCTTTTGGGAAGGGAAAAGGAATCTTGCGATTTCAATGGGGACCAATAGAGGAATCTTTGGTGCATGTCCCTGCACTTGATGGCAGGCCATGCCTTTTGATGGCTTTGACTTTGGGAAAGATTGTTTTCTTATTTTGGTTGTTTTCTGAAGTGTTCATGCCATGTCCCTCATATCTTGCCCCCCAAGTTGTGTCTTCCTCCTTGACTTTTTCCCCTGCTTTTGCAACACCTGTGAGCTTAGTTTTGGCATCTTTTGGTCCTTTGCACTGCACCTGATATAAACCTAGGCCATTTTCTTAGAGTCACTACATTTCCCAAATTTTCTTTTTTTCTCCTCCAATTGCAATTCCTTTGATGTTGTCTCCATTCCAGCGTGTTTGTAAGTCCTTCTTTTCTGTTTTGGCCTTCAGTGGGGATCAATTTTGGCAAACTTTGCTGCATGTGCCTGCACTTGCTGGCGTATGGCCTGCCTGCATTTTGATGGCTTTGACTTTGGGAAAGATTTTTTCTTTTTTTTTTCTTTTTTGTATTAGGTATTCATGCCATGTCCCTCATATCTTGCCCCCTAAGTTCTGTCTTCCTCCTTGACTTTTTCCACTGCTTTTGCAACATCTGTGAGCTTAGTTTTGGCATCTTTTGGTCCTTTGTAGTGCACCTGATATAAACCCAGGCCATTTTCTTAGAATCACTAACTTTCCCAAATTTCCTTTTTTTCTGCTCCTATTGCAATTGCTTTGATGGTGTCTCCATTCCAGAATGTTTGTAAGTCCTTCTTTTCTGTTTTGGCCTTCAGTGGGGATCAATGTTGGCAAGCTTTGCTGCATGTGCCTGCCCTTGGTGGCGTATGGCCTGCCTGCATTTTGATGGCTTTGACTTTGGGATAGATTTTTTCTTTTTTTTTTTTTTTTTGTTTTAAGTATTCATGCCATGTCCCTCATATCTTGCTCCCTAAGTTGTGTCTTCCTCCTTGACTTTTTCCCCTGATTTTGCAACATCTGTGGGCTTAGTTTTGGCACCTTTTGGTCCTTTGCAATGCACCTGATATAAACCCAGGCCATTTTCTTAGAGTCACTAAATTTCCCAAATTTTCATTTATTCTCCTCCAATTGCAATTCCTTTGATGTTGTCTCCATTCCAGCGTGTTTGTAGGTCCTTCTTTTCTGTTTTGGCTTTCAGTGGGGATCAATTTTGGCCAACTTTGCTGCATGTGCCTGCCCTTGGTGGCATATGGCCTGCCTGCATTTTGATGGCTTTGACTTTGGGAAAGATTTTTTTCTTTTTTTTTTTTTTTTATTATTTTAAGTATTCATGCCATGTCCCTCATATCTTGCCCCCTAAGTTGTGTCTTTTTCCCCTGCTTTTGCAGCACCTGTGAGCTTAGTTTTGGCACCTTTTGGTCCTTTGCACTGCTCCTGATATAAACCCAGGCCATTTTCTTAGAATCACTAACTTACCCAAATTTTCTTTTTTTCTCATAGAAATTAAATTCCTTTGATGTTGTCTCCATTCCAGCGTGTTTGTAAGTCCTTCTTTTCTGTTTCGCCTTCTGTGGGGATCAATTTTGGCAAGCTTTGCTGCATGTGCCTGCCCTTGGTGGCGTATGGCCTGCCTGCATTTTGATGGCTTTGACTTTGGGAAAGATTTTTTCTATTTTTTTTTTTTTTAATTTTTTAAGTATTCATGCCATGTCCCTCACATCTTGCCCCCTAAGTTGTGTCTTCCTCCTTGACTTTTTCCCCTGCTTTTGCAACATCTGTGAGCTTAGTTTTGGCATCTTTGGTCCTTTGCACTGCACATGATATACTGCCATGCCATTTTCTTAGAGTCACTAAATTTCCCAAATTTTCTTTTTTTCTCCTCCAATTGCAATTCCTTTGATGTTGACAGCTTTCCAGCGTGTTTGTAGGTCCTTCTTTTCTGTTTTGGCCTTCAGTGGGGATCAATTTTGGCAAGCTTTGCTGCATGTGCCTGCCCTTGGTGGCGTATGGCCTGCCTGCATTTTGATGGCTTTGACTTTGGGAAAGATTTTTTCTTTTTTTTTTTTTTTGTTTGTTTTAAGTATTCATGCCATGTCCTTCATATCTTGCCCCCTAAGTTGTGTCTTCCTCCTTGACTTTTTCCCCTGCTTTTGCAACATCTGTGAGCTGAGTTTTGGCACCTTTTGGTCCTTTGCACTGCACCTGATATAAACCCAGGCCATTTTCTTCGACTCACTAAATTTCCCAAATTTTCTTTTTTTCTCCTCCAATTGCAATTCCTTTGATGCTGTCTCCATTCCAGCGTGCTTGTTGGTCCTTCTTTTCTGTTTTGGCCTTCAGTGGGGATCAATTTTGGCAAGCTTTGCTGCATGTGCCTGCCCTTGGTGGCGTATGGCCTGCCTGCATTTTGATGGCTTTGACTTTGGGAAAGATTTTTTTTTTTTTTTTTTTTTTATTATTTTAAGTATTCATGCCATGTCCCTCATATCTTGCCCCCTAAGTTGTGTCTTCCTCCTTGCCTTTTTCCCCTGCTTTTGCAACATCTGTGAGCTTAGTTTTGGCACCTTTTAGTCCTTTGCAATGCAGCTGTTTTCCTCACAGCTTATTTTTGGAAGAGACTAAAATTCCCAATTTTCTGCTTTTTTCAATTGCATTTCATTTGAACCTATCTCCTTTCCAGAGTGTTTGTAAGCCTTTCTTTTGGGATCCGCAAGATTCCTTTTCCCTTCTCGAAAGGAAATTTCATTTCCTTTCGAGAAGGGAAAAGGAATCTTGCGATTTCAATGGGGACCAATAGAGGAATCTTTGGTGCATGTCCCTGCACTTGATGGCAGGCCATGCCTTTTGATGGCTTTATCGTTGGGAAAGATTTTTTTCATTTTTGGTATTTTTCTGAAGTGTTCATGCCATGTCCCTCATATCTTGCCCCCCAAGTTGTGTCTTCCTCCTTGACTTTTTCCCCTGCTTTTGCAACACCTGTGAGCTTAGTTTTGGCACCTTTTGGTCCTTTGCACTGCACCTGATATAAACCTAGGCCATTTTCTTAGAGTCACTACATTTCCCAAATTTTCTTTTTTTCTCCTCCAATTGCAATTCCTTTGATGTTGTCTCCATTCCAGCGTGTTTGTAAGTCCTTCTTTTCTGTTTTGGCCTTCAGTGGGGATCAATTTTGGCAAACTTTGCTGCATGTGCCTGCACTTGCTGGCGTATGGCCTGCCTGCATTTTGATGGCTTTGACTTTGGGAAAGATTTTTTCTTTTTTTTTTCTTTTTTTTTTTAAGTATTCATGCCATGTCCCTCATATCTTGCCCCCTAAGTTCTGTCTTCCTCCTTGACTTTTTCCACTGCTTTTGCAACATCTGTGAGCATAGTTTTGGCATCTTTTGGTCCTTTGTACTGCACCTGATATAAACCCAGGCCATTTTCTTAGAATCACTAACTTTCCCAAATTTTCTTGTTTTCTGCTCCTATTGCAATTGCTTTGATGGTGCCTCCATTCCAGAATGTTTGTAAGTCCTTCTTTTCTGTTTTGGCCTTCAGTGGGGATCAATGTTGGCAAGCTTTGCTGCATGTGCCTGCCCTTGGTGGCGTATGGCCTGCCTGCATTTTGATGGCTTTGACTTTGGGATAGATTTTTTCTTTTTTTTTTTTTTTTTGTTTTAAGTATTCATGCCATGTCTCTCATATCTTGCTCCCTAAGTTGTGTCTTCCTCCTTGACTTTTTCCCCTGATTTTGCAACATCTGTGGGCTTAGTTTTGGCATCTTTTGGTCCTTTGCAATGCACCTGATATAAACCCAGGCCATTTTCTTAGAATCACTAAATTTCCCAAATTTTCATTTATTCTCCTCCAATTGCAATTCCTTTGATGTTGTCTCCATTCCAGCGTGTTTGTAAGTCCTTCTTTTCTGTTTTGGCTTTCAGTGGGGATCAATTTTGGCCAACTTTGCTGCATGTGCCTGCCCTTGGTGGCATATGGCCTGCCTGCATTTTGATGGCTTTGACTTTGGGAAAGATTTTTTTCTTTTTTTTTTTTTTTTTATTATTTTAAGTATTCATGCCATGTCCCTCATATCTTGCCCCCTAAGTTGTGTCTTTTTCCCCTGCTTTTGCAACACCTGTGAGCTTAGTTTTGGCACCTTTTGGTCCTTTGCACTGCTCCTGATATAAACCCAGGCCATTTTCTTAGAATCACTAACTTACCCAAATTTTCTTTTTTTCTCATAGAAATTAAATTCCTTTGATGTTGTCTCCATTCCAGCGTGTTTGTAAGTCCTTCTTTTCTGTTTCGCCTTCTGTGGGGATCAATTTTGGCATGCTTTGCTGCATGTGCCTGCCCTTGGTGGCGTATGGCCTGCCTGCATTTTGATGGCTTTGACTTTGGGAAAGATTTTTTCTATTTTTTTTTTTTTTTTATTTTTTTAAGTATTCATGCCATGTCCCTCATATCTTGCCCCCTAAGTTGTGTCTTCCTCCTAGACTTTTTCCCCTGCTTTTGCAACATTTGTGAGCTTAGTTTTGGCACCTTTTGGTCCTTTACCATGCACCAGGTATAAACCCAGGCCATTTTCTTAGAGTCACTAAATTTCCCAAATTTTCTTTTTTTCTCCTCCAATTGCAATTCCTTTGATGCTGTCTCCATTCCAGCGTGTTTGTAGGTCCTTCTTTTCTGTTTTGGCTTTCAGTGGGGATCAATTCTGGCAAACTTTGCTGCATGTTCCTACCCTTGGTGGCGTATGGCCTGCCTGCATTTTGATGGCTTTGACTTTGGGAAAGATTTTTTCTTTTTTTTTTTTTTTTAATATTTTAAGTATTCATGCCATGTCCCTCATATCTTGCCCCCTAAGTTGCGTCTTTTTCCCCTGCTTTTGCAACATCTGTGAGCTTAGTTTTGGCACCTTTTGGTCCTTTGCAATGCAGCTGATTTCCTCACAGCTTATTTTTTGAAGAGACTAAAATTCCAGATTTTCTGCTTTTTTCAATTGCATTTCATTTGAACCTATCTCCTCTCCAGAGTGTTTGAAAGCCTTTCTTTTGGGATTCGCAAGATTCCTTTTCCCTTCCCGAAAGGAAATTTCATTTCCTTTCGGGAAGGGAAAAGGAATCTTGCGATTTCAATGGGGACCAATAGAGGAATCTTTGGTGCACGTCCCTGCACTTGATGGCAGGCCATGCCTTTTGATGGCTTTGACTTTGGGAAAGATTTTTTTCTTTTTTTGGTTGTTTTCTGAAGTGTTCATGCCATGTCCCTCATATCTTGCCCCCTAAGTTGTGTCTTCCTCCTTGACTTTTTCCCCTGCTTTTGCAACATCTGTGAGCTTAGTTTTGGCACCTTTTGGTCCTTTGCACTGCGCCTGATATAAACCCAGGCCATTTTCTTAGAATCACTAACTTACCTAAATTTTCTTTTTTTCTCCTCCAATTGCAATTCCTTTGATGTTGTCTCCATTCCAGCGTGTTTGCAAGTCCTTCTTTTCTGTTTTGGCCTTCAGTGGGGATCAATTTTGCCAAGCTTTGCTGCATGTGCCTGCCCTTGGTGGCGTATGGCCTGCCTGCATTTTGATGGCTTTGACTTTGAGAAAGATTTTTTCTTTTTTTTTTTTTTATTATTTTAAGTATTCATGCCATGTCCCTCATATCTTGCCCCCTAAGTTGTGTCTTCCTCCTTGACTTATTCCCCTGCTTTTGCAACATCTGTGAGCTAAGTTTTGGCATCTTTTGGTCCTTTGCACTGCACCTGATATAAACCCAGGCCATTTCCTTAGAATCACTAACCTAGCCAAATTTCCTTTTTTTCTCCTCCAATTGCAATTCCTTTGATGCTGTCTCCATTCCAGCGTGTTTGTAAGTCCTTCTTTTCTGTTTTGGCCTTCAGTGGGGATCAATTTTGGCAAGCTTTGCTGCATGTGCCTGCACTTGCTGGCGTATGGCCTGCCTGCATTTTGATGGCTTTGACTTTGGGAAAGATTTTTTCTTTTTTTTTTTTTTTTTAATATTTCAAGTATTCCTGCCTTGTCCCTCATATCTTGCTCCCTAAGTTCTGTCTTCCTCCTTGACTTTTTCCCCTGCTTTTGCAACATCTGTGAGCTTAGTTATGGCACCTTTTGGTCCTTTGCACTGCACCTGATAAAACCCCGGGCCATTTTCTTAGAGTCACTAAATTTCCCAAATTTTCTTTTTACTCCTGCAATTGCAATTCCTTTGATGTTGACTCCTTTCCAGCGTGTTTGTAGGTCCTTCTTTTCTGTTTTGGCCTTCAGTGGGGATCAATTTTGGCAAGCTTTGCTGCATGTGCCTGCCCTTGGTGGCGTATGGCCTGCCTGCATTTTGATGGCTTTGACTTTGGGAAAGATGATTTCTTTTTTTTTTTCTTTTTTGTTTTAAGTATTCATGCCATGTCCCTCACATCTTGACCCCTAAGTTGTGTCTTCCTCCTTGACTTTTTCCCCTGCTTTTGCAACATCTGTGAGCTTAGTTTTGGCACCTTTTGGTCCTTTGCAATGCAGCTGATTTCCTCACAGCCTATTTTTTAAGAGACTAAAATTCCCGATTTTCTGCTTTTTTCAATTGCATTTCATTTGATCCTATCTCCTTTCCAGAGTGTTTGTAAGCCTTTCTTTTGGGATTCGCAAGATTCCTTTTCCCTTCCCGAAAGGAAATTTCATTTCCTTTTGGGAAGGGAAAAGGAATCTTGCGATTTCAATGGGGACCAATAGAGGAATCTTTGGTGCATGTCCCTGCACTTGATGGCAGGCCATGCCTTTTGATGGCTTTGACTTTGGGAAAGATTGTTTTCTTATTTTGGTTGTTTTCTGAAGTGTTCATGCCATGTCCCTCATATCTTGCCCCCCAAGTTGTGTCTTCCTCCTTGACTTTTTCCCCTGCTTTTGCAACATCTGTGAGCTTAGTTTTGGCATCTTTGGTCCTTTGCACTGCACATGATATACTGCCAGGCCATTTTCTTAGAGTCACTAAATTTCCCAAATTTTTCTATTTTTCTCCTCCAATTGCAATTCCTTTGATGTTGACTCCTTTCCAGCGTGTTTGTAGGTCCTTCTTTTCTGTTTTGGCCTTCAGTGGGGATCAATTTTGGCAAGCTTTGCTGCATGTGCCTGCCCTTGGTGGCGTATGGCCTGCCTGCATTTTGATGGCTTTGACTTTGGGAAAGATTTTTTCTTTTTTTTTTTTTTTTGTTTGTTTTAAGTATTCATGCCATGTCCTTCATATCTTGCCCCCTAAGTTGTGTCTTCCTCCTTGCCTTTTTCCCCTGCTTTTGCAACATCTGTGAGTTTAGTTTTGGCACCTTTTAGTCCTTTGCAATGCAGCTGATTTCCTCACAGCTTATTTTTGGAAGAGACTAAAATTCCCAATTTTCTGCTTTTTTCAATTGCATTTCATTTGATCCTATCTCCTTTCCAGAGTGTTTGTAAGCCTTTCTTTTGGGATCCGCAAGATTCCTTTTCCCTTCTCGAAAGGAAATTTCATTTCCTTTCGAGAAGGGAAAAGGAATCTTGCGATTTCAATGGGGACCAATAGAGGAATCTTTGGTGCATGTCCCTGCACTTGATGGCAGGCCATGCCTTTTGATGGCTTTGACTTTGGGAAAGATTGTTTTCTTATTTTGGTTGTTTTCTGAAGTGTTCATGCCATGTCCCTCATATCTTGCCCCCCAAGTTGTGTCTTCCTCCTTGACTTTTTCCCCTGCTTTTGCAACACCTGTGAGCTTAGTTTTGGCACCTTTTGGTCCTTTGCACTGCACATGATATAAACCCAGGCCATTTTCTTAGAGTCACTACATTTCCCAAATTTTCTTTTTTTCTCCTCCAATTGCAATTCCTTTGATGTTGTCTCCATTCCAGCGTGTTTGTAAGTCCTTCTTTTCTGTTTTGGCCTTCAGTGGGGATCAATTTTGGCAAACTTTGCTGCATGTGCCTTCACTTGCTGGCGTATGGCCTGCCTGCATTTTGATGGCTTTGACTTTGGGAAAGATTTTTTCTTTTTTTTTTCATTTTTGTTTTAAGTATTCATGCCATGTCCCTCATATCTTGCCCCCTAAGTTCTGTCTTCCTCCTTGACTTTTTCCACTGCTTTTGCAACATCTGTGAGCTTAGTTTTGGCATATTTTGGTCCTTTGTACTGCACCTGATATAAACCCAGGCCATTTTCTTAGAATCACTAACTTTCCCAAATTTTCTTTTTTTCTGCTCCTATTGCAATTGCTTTGATGGTGTCTCCATTCCAGAATGTTTGTAAGTCCTTCTTTTCTGTTTTGGCCTTCAGTGGGGATCAATGTTGGCAAGCTTTGCTGCATGTGCCTGCCCTTGGTGGCGTATGGCCTGCCTGCATGTTGATGGCTTTGACTTTGGGATAGATTTTTTCTTTTTTTTTTCATTTTTGTTTTAAGTATTCATGCCATGTCCCTCATATCTTGCTCCCTAAGTTGTGTCTTCCTCCTTGACTTTTTCCCCTGATTTTGCAACATCTGTGGGCTTAGTTTTGGCATCTTTTGGTGCTTTGCAATGCACCTGATATAAACCCAGGCCATTTTCTTAGAGTCACTAAATTTCCCAAATTTTCATTTATTCTCCTCCAATTGCAATTCCTGTGATGTTGTCTCCATTCCAGCGTGTTTGTAGGTCCTTCTTTTCTGTTTTGGCCTTCAGTGCGGATCAATTTTGGCCAACTTTGCTGCATGTGCCTGCCCTTGGTGGCATATGGCCTGCCTGCATTTTGATGGCTTTGACTTTGGGAAAGATTTTTTTCTTTTTTTTTTTTTTTATTATTTTAAGTATTCATGCCATGTCCCTCATATCTTGCCCCCTAAGTTGTGTCTTTTTCCCCTGCTTTTGCAACACCTGTGAGCTTAGTTTTGGCACCTTTTGGTCCTTTGCACTGCTCCTGATATAAACCCAGGCCATTTTCTTAGAATCACTAACTTACCCAATTTTCTTTTTTTCTCCTCCAATTGCAATTCCTTTGATGCTGTCTCCATTCCAGCGTGTTTGTAGGTCCTTCTTTTCTGTTTTGGCCTTCAGTGGGGATCAATTTTGGCAAGCTTTGCTGCATGTGCCTGCCCTTGGTGGCGTATGGCCTGCCTGCATTTTGATGGCTTTGACTTTGGGAAAGATTTTTTCTTTTTTTTTTTTTTTATTATTTTAAGTATTCATGCCATGTCCCTCACATCTTGCCCCCTAAGTTGTGTCTTCCTCCTTGACTTTTTCCCCTGCTTTTGCAACATCTGTGAGCTTAGTTTTGGCATCTTTTGATCCTTTGCAATGCAGCTGATTTCCTCACAGCCTATTTTTTGATAGAGACTAAAATTCCCAATTTTCTGCTTTTTTCAATTGCATTTCATTTGAACCTATCTCCTTTCCAGAGTGTTTGTAATCCTTTCTTTTGGGATTCGCAAGATTCCTTTTCCCTTCCTGAAAGGAAATTTCATTTCCTTTCGGGAAGGGAAAAGGAATCTTGTGATTTCAATAGGGACCAATAGAGGAATCTTTGGTGCATGTCCCTGCACTTGATGGCAGGCCATGCCTTTTGATGGCTTTGACTTTGGCAAAGATTTTTTTCTTTTTTTGGTTATTTTCTGAAGTATTCATGCCTTGTCCCTCATATCTTGCCCCCTAAGTTCTGTCTTCCTCCTTGACTTTTTCCCCTGCTTTTGCAACATCTGTGAGCTTAGTTTTGGCACCTTTTGGTCCTTTGCACTGCACCTGATATAAACCCGGGCCATTTTCTTAGAATCACTAAATTTCCCAAATTTTCTTTTTTTCTCCTCCAATTGCAATTCCTTTGATGCTGTCTCCATTCCAGCGTGTTTGTAAGTACTTCTTTTCTGTTTTGGCCGTCAGTGGGGATCAATTTTGGCAAGCTTTGCTGCATGTGCCTGCACTTGCTGGCGTATGGCCTGCCTGCATTTTGATGGCTTTGACTTTGGGAAAGATTTTTTCTATTTTTTTTTGATTTTTGTTTTAAGTATTCATGCCATGTCCCTCATATCTTGCCCCCTAAGTTCTGTCTTCCTCCTTGACTTTTTCCCCTGCTTTTGCAACATCTGTGAGCTTAGTTTTGGCACCTTTTGTTCCTTTGCACTGCGCCTGATATAAACCCAGGCCATTTTCTTAGAGTCACTAAATTTCCCAAATTTTCTTTTTTTCTCCTCCAATTGCAATTCCTTTGATGCTGTCTCCATTCCAGCGTGTTTGTAGGTCCTTCTTTTCTGTTTTGGCTTTCAGTGGGGATCAATTCTGGCAAACTTTGCTGCATGTTCCTACCCTTGGTGGCTTATGGCCTGCCTGCATTTTGATGGCTTTGACTTTGGGTAAGATTTTTTCTTTTTTTTTTTTTTTAATATTTTAAGTATTCATGCCATGTCCCTCATATCTTGCCCCCTAAGTTGCGTCTTTTTCCCCTGCTTTTGCAACATCTGTGAGCTTAGTTTTGGCACCTTTTGGTCCTTTGCAATGCAGCTGATTTCCTCACAGCTTATTTTTTGAAGAGACTAAAATTCCAGATTTTCTGCTTTTTTCAATTGCATTTCATTTGAACCTATCTCCTCTCCAGAGTGTTTGAAAGCCTTTCTTTTGGGATTCGCAAGATTCCTTTTCCCTTCCCGAAAGGAAATTTCATTTCCTTTCGGGAAGGGAAAAGGAATCTTGCGATTTCAATGGGGACCAATGGAGGAATCTTTGGTGCACGTCCCTGCACTTGATGGCAGGCCATGCCTTTTGATGGCTTTGACTTTGGGAAAGATTTTTTTCTTTTTTTGGTTGTTTTCTGAAGTGTTCATGCCATGTCCCTCATATCTTGCCCCCTAAGTTGTGTCTTCCTCCTTGCCTTTTTCCCCTGCTTTTGCAACATCTGTGAGCTTAGTTTTGGCACCTTTTGGTCCTTTGCACTGCACCTGATATAAACCCAGGCCATTTTCTTAGAATCACTAACTTACCCAAATTTTCTTTTTTTCTCCTCCAATTGCAATTCCTTTGATGTTGTCTCCATTCCAGCGTGTTTGCAAGTCCTTCTTTTCTGTTTTGGCCTTCAGTGGGGATCAATTTTGGCAAGCTTTGCTGCATGTGCCTGCCCTTGGTGGCGTATGGCCTGCCTGCATTTTGATGGCTTTGACTTTGAGAAAGATTTTTTCTTTTTTTTTTTTTTTATTATTTTAAGTATTCATGCCATGTCCCTCATATCTTGCCCCCTAAGTTGTGTCTTCCTCCTTGACTTATTCCCCTGCTTTTGCAACATCTGTGAGCTTAGTTATGGCACCTTTTGGTCCTTTGCACTGCACCTGATAAAATCCCGGGCCATTTTCTTAGAGTCACTAAATTTCCCAAATTTTCTTTTTTTCTCCTCCAATTGCAATTCCTTTGATGTTGACTCCTTTCCAGCGTGTTTGTAGGTCCTTCTTTTCTGTTTTGGACTTCAGTGGGGATCAATTTTGGCAAGCTTTGCTGCATGTGCCTGCCCTTGGTGGCGTATGGCCTGCCTGCATTTTGATGGCTTTGACTTTGGGCAAGATTTTTTCTTTTTTTTTTTCTTTTTTGTTTTAAGTATTCATGCCATGTCCCTCAGATCTTGCCCCCTAAGTTGTGTCTCCCTCCTTGACTTTTTCCCCTGCTTTTGCAACATCTGTGAGCTTAGTTTTGGCACCTTTTGTTCCTTTGCAATGCAGCTGATTTCCTCACAGTCTATTTTTTAAGAGACTAAAATTCCCGATTTTCGGCTTTTGTCAATTGCATTTCATTTGAAACTATCTCCTTTCCAGAGTGTTTGTAAGACTTTCTTTTGGGATTCGCAAGATTCCTTTTCCCTTCCCGAAAGGAAATTTCATTTGCTTTCGGGAAGTGAAAAGGAATCTTGCGATTTCAATGGGGACCAATAGAGGAATCTTTGGTGCATGTCCCTGCTCTTGATGGCAGGCCATGCCTTTTGATGGCTTTGACTTTGGGAAAGATTTTTTTCTTTTTTTGGTTGTTTTCTGAAGTGTTCAAGCCATGTCCTTCATATCCCTCCCCCTAAGTTGTGTCTTCCTCCTTGACTTTTTCCCCTGCTTTTGCAACATCTGTGAGCTTAGTTTTGGCATCTTTGGTCCTTTGCACTGCACATGATATACTGCCAGGCCATTTTCTTAGAGTCACTAAATTTCCCAAATTTTCTTTTTTTCTCCTCCAATTGCAATTCCTTTGATGTTGTCTCCATTCCAGCGTGTTTGCAGGACCTTTTTTTCTGTTTTGGCCTTCAGTGGGGATCAATTTTGGCAAGCTTTGCTGCATGTGCCTGCCCTTGGTGGCGTATGGCCTGCCTGCATTTTGATGGCTTTGAATTTGGGAAAGATTTTTTCTTTTTTTTTTCTTTTTTGTTTTAAGTATTCATGCCATGTCCCTCACATCTTGCCCCCTAAGTTGTGTCTCCCTCCTTGACTTTTTCCCCTGCTTTTGCAACATCTGTGAGCTTAGTTTTGGCACCTTTTGTTCCTTTGCAATGCAGCGGATTTCCTCACATCCTATTTTTTAAGAGACTAAAATTCCCGATTTTCGGCTTTTGTCAATTGCATTTCATTTGATCCTATCTCCTTTCCAGAGTGTTTGTAAGCCTTTCTTTTGGGATCCGCAAGATTCCATTTCCCTTCCCGAAAGGAAATGAAATTTCCTTTCGGGAAGGGAAAAGGAATCTTGCGATTTCAATGGGGACCAATAGAGGAATCTTTGGTGCATGTCCCTGCACTTGATGGCAGGCCATGCCTTTTGATGGCTTTTACTTTGGGAAAGATTTTTTTCGTTTTTTGGTTGTTTTCTGAAGTGTTCATGCCATGTCCCTCATATCTTGCCCCCTAAGTTCTGTCTTCCTCCTTGACTTTTTCCCCTGCTTTTGCAACATCTGTGAGCTTAGTTTTGGCATCTTTGGTCCTTTGCACTGCACATGATATACTGCCAGGCCATTTTCTTAGAGTCACTAAATTTCCCAAATTTTCTTTTTTTCTCCTCCAATTGCAATTCCTTTGATGTTGTCTCCATTCCAGCGTGTTTGTAGGTCCTTCTTTTCTGTTTTGGCCTTCAGTGGGGATCAATTTTGGCAAGCTTTGCTGCATGTGCCTGCACTTGCTGGCGTATGGCCTGCCTGCATATTGATGGCTTTGACTTTGGGAAAGATTTTTTTTTTTTTTTTTTTTTATTATTTTAAGTATTCATGCCATGTCCCTCACATCTTGCCCCCTAAGTTGTGTCTTCCTCCTTGACTTTTTCCCCTGCTTTTGCAACATCTGTGAGCTTAGTTTTGGCACCTTTTGGTCCTTTGCAATGCAGCTGATTTCCTCACAGCCTATTTTTTAAGAGACTAAAATTCCCGATTTTCTGCTTTTTTCAATTGCATTTCATTTGATCCTATCTCCTTTCCAGAGTGTTTGTAAGCCTTTCTTTTGGGATTCGCAATATTCCTTTTCCCTTCCCGAAAGGAAATTTCATTTCCTTTTGGGAAGGGAAAAGGAATCTTGCGATTTCAATGGGGACCAATAGAGGAATCTTTGGTGCATGTCCCTGCACTTGATGGCAGGCCATGCCTTTTGATAGCTTTGACTTTGGGAAAGATTGTTTTCTTATTTTGGTTGTTTTCTGAAGTGTTCATGCCATGTCCCTCACATCTTGCCCCCTAAGTTGTGTCTTCCTCCTTGACTTTTTCCCCTGCTTTTGCAACATCTGTGAGCTTAGTTTTGGCATCTTTGGTCCTTTGCACTGCACATGATATACTGCCAAGCCATTTTCTTAGAGTCACTAAATTTCCCAATTTTTCTATTTTTCTCCTCCAATTGCAATTCCTTTGATGTTGACTCCTTTCCAGCGTGTTTGTAGGTCCTTCTTTTCTGTTTTGGCCTTCAGTGGGGATCAATTTTGGCAAGCTTTGCTGCATGTGCCTGCCCTTGGTGGCGTATGGCCTGCCTGCATTTTGATGGCTTTGACTTTGGGAAAGATTTTTTCTTTTTTTTTTTTTTTTTGTTTGTTTTAAGTATTCATGCCATGTCCTTCATATCTTGCCCCCTAAGTTGTGTCTTCCTCCTTGACTTTTTCCCCTGCTTTTGCAACATCTGTGAGCTTAGTTTTGGCATCTTTTGGTCCTTTGCACTGCACCTTATAAAACCCCGGGCCATTTTCTTAGAGTCACTAAATTTCCCAAATTTTCTTTTTACTCCTGCAATTGCAATTCCTTTGATGTTGACTCCTTTCCAGCGTGTTTGTAGGTCCTTCTTTTCTGTTTTGGCCTTCAGTGGGGATCAATTTTGGCAAGCTTTGCTGCATGTGCCTGCCCTTGGTGGCGTATGGCCTGCCTGCATTTTGATGGCTTTGACTTTGGGAAAGATGATTTTTTTTTTTTTTTCTTTTTTGTTTTAAGTATTCATGCCATGTCCCTCACATCTTGACCCCTAAGTTGTGTCTTCCTCCTTGACTTTTTCCCCTGCTTTTGCAACATCTGTGAGCTTAGTTTTGGCATCTTTTGGTCCTTTGCAATGCAGCTGATTTCCTCACAGCCTATTTTTTAAGAGACTAAAATTCCCGATTTTCTGCTTTTTTCAATTGCATTTCATTTGATCCTATCTCCTTTCCAGAGTGTTTGTAAGCCTTTCTTTTGGGATTCGCAATATTCCTTTTCCCTTCCCGAAAGGAAATTTCATTTCCTTTTGGGAAGGGAAAAGGAGTCTTGTGATTTCAATGGGGACCAATAGAGGAATCTTTGGTGCATGTCCCTGCACTTGATGGCAGGCCATGCCTTTTGATAGCTTTGACTTTGGGAAAGATTGTTTTCTTATTTTGGTTGTTTTCTGAAGTGTTCATGCCATGTCCCTCACATCTTGCCCCCTAAGTTCTGTCTTCCTCCTTGACTTTTTCCCCTGCTTTTGCAACATCTGTGAGCTTAGTTTTGGCATCTTTGGTCCTTTGCACTGCACATGATATACTGCCAGGCCATTTTCTTAGAGTCACTAAATTTCCCAATTTTTCTATTTTTCTCCTCCAATTGCAATTCCTTTGATGTTGACTCCTTTCCAGCGTGTTTGTAGGTCCTTCTTTTCTGTTTTGGCCTTCAGTGGGGATCAATTTTGGCAAGCTTTGCTGCATGTGCCTGCCCTTGGTGGCGTATGGCCTGCCTGCATTTTGATGGCTTTGACTTTGGGAAAGATTTTTTCTTTTTTTTTTTTTTTTGTTTGTTTTAAGTATTCATGCCATGTCCTTCATATCTTGCCCCCTAAGTTGTGTCTTCCTCCTTGACTTTTTCCCCTGCTTTTGCAACATCTGTGAGCTTAGTTTTGGCATCTTTTGGTCCTTTGCACTGCACCTTATAAAACCCCGGGCCATTTTCTTAGAGTCACTAAATTTCCCAAATTTTCTTTTTACTCCTGCAATTGCAATTCCTTTGATGTTGACTCCTTTCCAGCGTGTTTGTAGGTCCTTCTTTTCTGTTTTGGCCTTCAGTGGGGATCAATTTTGGCAAGCTTTGCTTCATGTGCCTGCCCTTGCTGGCGTATGGCCTGCCTGCATTTTGATGGCTTTGACTTTGGGAAAGATGATTTTTTTTTTTTTTCTTTTTTGTTTTAAGTATTCATGCCATGTCCCTCACATCTTGACCCCTAAGTTGTGTCTTCCTCCTTGACTTTTTCCCCTGCTTTTGCAACATCTGTGAGCTTAGTTTTGGCACCTTTTGGTCCTTTGCAATGCAGCTGATTTCCTCACAGCCTATTTTTTAAGAGACTAAAATTCCCGATTTTCTGCTTTTTTCAATTGCATTTCATTTGATCCTATCTCCTTTCCAGAGTGTTTGTAAGCCTTTCTTTTGGGATTCGCAATATTCCTTTTCCCTTCCCGAAAGGAAATTTCATTTCCTTTTGGGAAGGGAAAAGGAATCTTGCGATTTCAATGGGGACCAATAGAGGAATCTTTGGTGCATGTCCCTGCACTTGATGGCAGGCCACGCCTTTTGATAGCTTTGACTTTGGGAAAGATTGTTTTCTTATTTTGGTTGTTTTCTGAAGTGTTCATGCCATGTCCCTCACATCTTGCCCCCTAAGTTCTGTCTTCCTCCTTGACTTATTCCCCTGCTTTTGCAACATCTGTGAGCTTAGTTTTGGCATCTTTGGTCCTTTGCACTGCACATGATATACTGCCAGGCCATTTTCTTAGAGTCACTAAATTTCCCAATTTTTCTATTTTTCTCCTCCAATTGCAATTCCTTTGATGTTGACTCCTTTCCAGCGTGTTTGTAGGTCCTTCTTTTCTGTTTTGGCCTTCAGTGGGGATCAATTTTGGCAAGCTTTGCTGCATGTGCCTGCCCTTGGTGGCGTATGGCCTGCCTGCATTTTGATGGCTTTGACTTTGGGAAAGATTTTTTCTTTTTTTTTTTTTTTTGTTTGTTTTAAGTATTCATGCCATGTCCTTCATATCTTGCCCCCTAAGTTGTGTCTTCCTCCTTGACTTTTTCCCCTGCTTTTGCAACATCTGTGAGCTGAGTTTTGGCACCTTTTGGTCCTTTGCAATGCACCTGATAAAATCCCGGGCCATTTTCTAAGAGTCACTAAATTTCCCAAATTTTCTTTTTTTCTCCTCCAATTGCAATTCCTTTGATGTTGTCTCCATTCCAGCGTGTTTGCAAGTCCTTGTTTTCTGTTTTGGCCTTCAGTGGGGATCAATTTTGGCAAGCTTTGCTGCATGTGCCTGCCCTTGCTGGCGTATGGCCTGCCTGCATTTTGATGGCTTTGACTTTGGGAAAGATTTTTTTCTTTTTTTTTTTTTTATTATTTTAAGTATTCATGCCATGTCCCTCATATCTTGCCCCCTAAGTTGTGTCTTCCTCCTTGACTTTTTCCCCTGCTTTTGCAACATCTGTGAGCTTAGTTTTGGCAGCTTTTTGTCCTTTGCAATGCACCTGATAAAATCCCAGGCCATTTTCTAAGAGTCACTAAATTTCCCAAATTTTCTTTTTTACTCCTCCAATTGCAATTCCTTTGATGTTGTCTCCATTCCAGCGTGTTTGCAAGTCCTTCTTTTCTGTTTTGGCCTTCAGTGGGGATCAATTTTGGCAAGCTTTGCTGCATGTGCCTGCCCTTGGTGGCGTATGGCCTGCCGGCATTTTGATGGCTTTGACTTTGGGAAAGATTTTTTTTTTTTTTTTTCGATTTTGTTTTAAGTATTCATGCCATGTCCCTCATATCTTGCCCCCTAAGTTGTGTCTTCCTCCTTGACTTTTTCCCCTGCTTTTGCAACATCTGTGAGCTTAGGTTTGGCACCTTTTGGTCCTTTGCACTGCACATGATAATACCACGGGCCGTTATCTTAGAGTCACTAAATTTCCCAAATTTTCTTTTTACTCCTGCAATTGCAATTCCTTTGATGTTGTCTCCATTCCAGCGTGTTTGCAGGACGTTTTTTTCTGTTTTGGCCTTCAGTGGGGATCAATGTTGGCAAGCTTTGCTGCATGTGCCTTCCCTTGCTGGCGTATGGCCTGCCTGCATTTTGATGGCTTTGACTTTGGGAAAGATTTTTTCTTTTTTTTTTTTTTAATATTTTAAGTGTTCATGCCATGTCCCTCACATCTTGCCCCCTAAGTTGTGTCTTCCTCCTTGACTTTTTCCCCTGCTTTTGCAACATCTGTGAGCTTAGGTTTGGCACCTTTTGGTCCTTTGCAATGCAGATGATTTCCGCACAGCTTATTTTTTGAAGAGACGATAAGTCCCGATTTTCTGCTTTTTTCAATTGCATTTCATTTGAACCTATCTCCTTTCCAGAGTGTTTGTAAGCCTTTCTTTTGGGATCCGCAAGATCCCTTTTCCCTTCCCGAAAGGAAATTTCATTTCCTTTCGGGAAGTGAAAAGGAATCTTGCGATTTCAATGGCGACGAATAGAGGAATCTTTGGTGCATGTCCTTGGACTTGATGGCAGGCCATGCCTTTTGATGGCTTTGACTTTGGGAAAGATTTTTTTCTTTTTTTGGTTGTTTTCTGAAGTGTTCATGCCATGTCCCTCATATCTTGCCCCCTAAGTTGTGTCTTCCTCCTTGACTTTTTCCCCTGCTTTTGCAATATCTGTGAGCTTAGTTTTGGCATCTTTTGGTCCTTTGCACTGCACATGATATACTGCCAGGCCATTTTCTTAGAGTCACTAAATTTCCCAAATTTTCTTTTTTTCTCCTCCAATTGCAATTCCTTTGATGTTGTCTCCATTCCAGCGTGTTTGTAGGTCCTTCTTTTCTGTTTTGGCCTTCAGTGGGGATCAATTTTTGCAAGCTTTGCGGCATGTGCCTGCCCTTGCTGGCATATGGCCTGCCTGCATTTTGATGGCTTTGACTTTGGGAAAGATTTTTTCTTTTTTTTTTTTTTTTTATTATTTTAAGTGTTCATGCCATGTCCCTCACATCTTGCCCCCTACGTTGTGTCTTCCTCCTTGACTTTTTCCCCTGCTTTTGCAACATCTCTGAGCTTAGGTTTGTCACCTTTTGGTCCTTTGCAATGCAGATGATTTCCTCACAGCTTATTTTTTGAAGAGACAATAAGTCCCGGTTTTCTGCTTTTTTCAATTGCATTTCATTTGAACCTATCTCTTTTCCAGAGTGTTTGTAAGCCTTTCTTTTGGGATCCGCAAGATCCCTTTTCCCTTCCCGAAAGGAAATTTCATTTCCTTTCGGGAAGTGAAAAGGAATCTTGCGATTTCAATGGCGACCAATAGAGGAATCTTTGGTGCATGTCCCTGCACTTGATGGCAGGCCATGCCTTTTGATGGCTTTGACTTTGGGAAAGATTTTTTTCTTTTTTTGGTTGTTTTCTGAAGTGTTCATGCCATGTCCCTCATATCTTGCCCCCTAAGTTCTGTCTTCCTCCTTGACTTTTTCCCCTGCTTTTGCAACATCTGTGAGCTTAGTTTTGGCATCTTTGGTCCTTTGCACTGCACATGATATACTGCCAGGCCATTTTCTTAGAGTCACTAAATTTCCCAAATTTTCTTTTTTTCTCCTCCAATTGCAATTCCTTTGATGTTGTCTCCATTCCAGCGTGTTTGTAGGTCCTTCTTTTCTGTTTTGGCCTTCAGTGGGGATCAATTTTGGCAAGCTTTGCTGCATGTGCCTGCCCTTGCTGGCATATGGCCTGCCTGCATTTTGATGGCTTTGACTTTGGGAAAGATTTTTTCTTTTTTTTTTTGTTTTTTGTTTTAAGTATTCATGATATGTCCCTCATATCTTGCCCCCTAAGTTGTGTCTCCCTCCTTGACTTTTTCCCCTGCTTTTGCAACATCTGTGAGCTTAGTTTTGGCACCTTTTGTTCCTTTGCAATGCAGCTGATTTCCTCACAGCCTATTTTTTAAGAGACTAAAATTCCCGATTTTCTGCTTTGTTCAATTGCATTTCATTTGATCCTATCTCCTTTCCAGAGTGTTTGTAAGCCTTTCTTTTGGGATCCGCAAGATTCCTTTTCCCTTCCGAAAAGGATATTTCATTTCCTTTCGGGAAGGGAAAAGGAATCTTGCGATTTCAATGGGGACCAATAGAGGAATCTTTGGTGCATGTCCCTGCACTTGATGGCAGGCCATGCCTTTTGATGGCTTTGACTTTGGGAAAGATTTTTTTCTTTTTTTGGTTGTTTTCTGAAGTGGTGATGCCATGTCCCTCATATCTTGCCCCCTAAGTTCTGTCTTCCTCCTTGACTTTTTCCCCTGCTTTTGCAACATCTGTGAGCTTAGTTTTGGCATCTTTGGTCCTTTGCACTGCACATGATATACTGCCAGGCCATTTTCTTAGAGTCACTAAATTTCCCAAATTTTCTTTTTTTCTCCTTCAATTGCAATTCCTTTGATGTTGTCTCCATTCCAGCGTGTTTGCAGGTCCTCTTTTTCTGTTTTGGCCTTCAGTGGGGATCAATTTTGGCAAGCCTTGCTGCATGTGCCTGCCCTTGGTGGCGTATGGCCTGCCTGAATTTTGATGGCTTTGACTTTGGGATAGATTTTTTCTTTTTTTTTTCAATTCGGTTTTAAGTATTCATGACATGTCCCTCATATCTTGCTCCCTAAGTTGTGTCTTCCTCCTTGACTTTTTCCCCTGCTTTTGCAACACCTGTGAGCTTAGTTTTGGCACCTTTTGGTCCTTTGCACTGCACCTGATATAAACCCAGGCCATTTTCTTAGAGTCACTACATTTCCCATATTTTCTTTTTTTCTCCTTCAATTGCAATTCCTTTGATGTTGTCTCCATTCCAGCGTGTTTGTAGGTCCTTTTTTTCTGTTTTGGCCTTCAGTGGGGATCAATGTTGGCAAGCTTTGCTGCATGTGCCTGCCCTCGGTGGCGTATGGCCTGCCTGCATTTTGATGGCTTTGACTTTGGGAAAGATTTTTTCTTTTTTTTTTTTTGTTATTGTAATATTCATGCCATGTCCCTCATATCTTGCCCCCTAAGTTGTGTCTTCCTCCTTGACTTTTTCCCCTGCTTTTGCAACATCTGTGAGCTTAGTTTTGGCACCTTTTGGTCCTTTGCACTGCACCTGATATAAACCCAGGCCATTTTCTTCGACTCACTAAATTTCCCAAATTTTCTTTTTTTCTCCTCCAATTGCAATTCCTTTGATGGTGTCTCAATTCCAGCGTGTTTGCAGGTCCTTCTTTTCTGTTTTGGCCTTCAGTGGGGATCAATTTTGGCAAGCTTTGCTGCATGTGCCTGCCCTTGGTGGCGTATGGCCTGCCTGCATTTTGATGGCTTTGACTTTGGGAAAGATTTTTTTTTTTTTTTTTTTTTTTATTATTTTAAGTATTCATGCCATGTCCCTCATATCTTGCCCCCTAAGTTGTGTCTTCCTCCTTGCCTTTTTCCCCTGCTTTTGAACATCTGTGAGCTTAGTTTTGGCACCTTTTGGTCCTTTGCAATGCAGCTGATTTCCTCACAGCTTATTTTTGGAAGAGACTAAATTTCCCAATTTTCTGCTTTTTTCAATTGCATTTCATTTGAACCTATCTCCTTTCCAGAGTGTTTGTAAGCCTTTCTTTTGGGATCCGCAAGATTCCTTTTCCCTTCTCGAAAGGAAATTTCATTTCCTTTCGAGAAGGGAAAAGGAATCTTGCGATTTCAATGGGGACCAATAGAGGAATCTTTGGTGCATGTCCCTGCACTTGATGGCAGGCCATGCCTTTTGATGGCTTTGACTTTGGGAAAGATTTTTATCATTTTTGGTTTTTTTCTCAAGTGTTCATGCCATGTCCCTCATATCTTGCCCCCTAAGTTGTGTCTTCCCCCTTGACTTTTTTCCCTGCTTTTGCAAAACCTGTGAGCTTAGTTTTGGCATCTTTTGGTCCTTTGCACTGCACCTGATATAAACCCAGGCCATTTCTTTAGAGTCACTAAATTTCCCAAATTTTCTTTTTTTCTCCTCCAATTGCAATTCCTTTGATGTTGTCTCCATTCCAGCGTGTTTGTAAGTCCTTCTTTTCTGTTTTGGCCTTCAGTGGGGATCAATTTTGGCAAACTTAGCTGCATGTGCCTGCACTTGCTGGCGTATGGCCTGCCTGCATTTTGATGGCTTTGACTTTGGGAAAGATTTTTTCTTTTTTTTTTCATTTTTGTTTTAAGTATTCATGCCATGTCCCTCATATCTTGCCCCCTAAGTTCTGTCTTCCTCCTTGACTTTTTCCCCTGCTTTTGCAACATCTGTGAGCTTAGTTTTGGCATCTTTTGGTCCTTTGTACTGCACCTGATATAAACCCAGGCCATTTTCTTAGAATCACTAACTTTCCCAAATTTTCTTTTTTTCTCCTCCAATTGCAATTCCTTTGATGTTGACTCCTTTCCAGCGTGTTTGTAAGTCCTTCCTTTCTGTTTTGCCTTCAGTTGGGATTAATTTTGGCAAGCTTTGCTGCATGTGCCTGCCCTTGCTGGCGTATGGCCTACCTGCATTTTGATGGCTTTGACTTTGGGAAAGATTTTTTTCTTTTTTTTTTTTATTATTTTAAGTATTCATGCCATGTCCCTCATATCTTGCCCCCTAAGTTGTGTCTTCCTCCTTGACTTTTTCCCCTGCTTTTGCAACATCTGTGAGCTTAGTTTTGGCATCTTTTGGTCCTTCGCACTGCACCTGATATAAACCCAGGCCACTTTCTAAGAGTCACTAAATTTCCCAAATTTTCTTTTTTTCTTCTCCAATTGCAATTCCTTTGATGTTGACTCCTTTCCTGCGTGTTTGTAGGTCCTTCTTTTCTGTTTTGGCCTTCAGTGGGGATCAATTTTGGCAAGCTTTGCTGCATGTGCCTGCCCTTGCTGGCGTATGGCCTGCCTGCATTTTGATGGCTTTGACTTTGGGAAAGATTTTTTCTTTTTTTTTTTTTTATTTTAAGTATTCATGCCATGTCCCTCATATCTTGCGCCCTAAGTTGTGTCTTCCTCCTTGACTTTTTCCCCTGCTTTTGCAACATCTGTGAGCTTAGTTTTGGCATCTTTTGGTCCTTTGCAATGCAGCTGATTTCCTCACAGCCTATTTTTTGAAGAGACTAAAATTCCAGATTTTCTGCTTTTTTCAATTGCATTTCATTTGAACCTATCTCCTTTCCAGAGTGTTTGTAAGCCTTTCTTTTGGGATTCGCAAGATTCCTTTTCCCTTCCCGAAAGGAAATGAAATTTCCTTTCGGGAAGGGAAAAGGAATCTTGCGATTTCAATGGGGACCAATAGAGGAATCTTTGGTGCACGTCCCTGCACTTGATGGCAGGCCATGCCTTTTGATGGCTTTGACTTTGGGAAAGATTTTTTTCTTTTTTTGGTTGTTTTCTGAAGTGTTCATGCCATGTCCCTCATATCTTGCCCCCTAAGTTGTGTCTTCCTCCTTGACTTTTTCCCCTGCTTTTGCAACATCTGTGAGCTTAGTTTTGGCACCTTTTGGTCCTTTGCACTGCACCTGATATAAACCCTGGCCTTTTTCTTAGAATCACTAACTTACCCAAATTTTCTTTTTTTCTCCTCCAATTGCAATTCCTTTGATGTTGTCTCCATTCCAGCGTGTTTGCAAGTCCTTCTTTTCTGTTTTGGCCTTCAGTGGGGATCAATTTTGCCAAGCTTTGCTGCATGTGCCTGCCCTTGGTGGCGTATGGCCTGCCTGCATTTTGATGGCTTTGACTTTGAGAAAAATTTTTTCCTTTTTTTTTTTTCATTATATTAAGTATTCATGCCATGTCCCTCATATCTTGCCCCCTAAGTTGTGTCTTCCTCCTTGACTTATTCCCCTGCTTTTGTAACATCTGTGAGCTTAGTTTTGGCATCTTTTGGTCCTTTGCACTGCACCTGATATAAACCCAGGCCATTTTCTTAGAATCACTAACCTACCCAAATTTTCTTTTTTACTCCTCCAATTGCAATTCCTTTGATGCTGTCTCCATTCCAGCATGTTTGTAAGTCCTTCTGTTCTGCTTTACCCTCAGTGGGGATCAATTTTGGCAAGCTTTGCTGCATGTGCCTGCCCTTGGTGGCATATGGCCTGCCTGCATTTTGATGGCTTTGACTTTGGGAAAGATTTTTTTCTTATTTTTTTTTTTTTATTCTTTTAAGTATTCATGCCATGTCCCTCATATCTTGCCCCCTAAGTTGTGTCTTACTCCTTGACTTTTTCCCCTGCTTTTGCAACATCTGTGAGCTTAGTTTTGGCATCTTTTGGTCCTTTGCACTGCACCTGATATAAACCCAGGCCATTTTCTTAGAATCACTAACTTACCCAAATTTTCTTTTTTCTGCTCCTATTGCAATTCCTTTGATGTTGTCTCCATTCCAGCGTATTTGTAAGTCCTTCTTTTCTGTTTTGGCCTTCAGTGGGAATCAATTTTGGCAAGCTTTGCTGCATGTGCCTGCCCTTGCTGGCGTATGGCCTGCCTGCATTTTGATGGCTTTGACTTTGGGAAAGATTTTTTCTTTTTTATTTTTTTTAATATTTCAAGTATTCCTGCCTTGTCCCTCATATCTTGCCCCCTAAGTTGTGTCTTCCTCCTTGACTTTTTCCCCTGCTTTTGCAACATCTGTGAGCTTAGTTTTGGCATCTTTTGGTCCTTTGCACTGCACCTGATATAAACCCAGGCCATTTTCTTAGAGTCACTAAATTTCCCAAATTTTCTTTTTTTCTCCTCCAATTGCAATTCCTTTGATGTTGACAGCTTTCCAGCGTGTTATTAGGTCCTTCTTTTCTGTTTTGGCCTTCAGTGGGGATCAATTTTGGCAAGATTTGCTGCATGTGCCTGCCCTTGGTGGCATATGGCCTGCCTGCATTTTGATGGCTTTGACTTTGGGAAAGATTTTTTCTTTTTTTTTTTTTTATTATTTTAAGTATTCATGCCATGTCCCTCATATCTTGCTCCCTACGTTGTGTCTTCCTCCTTCACTTTTTCCCCTGCTTTTGCAACATCTGTGAGCTTAGTTTTGGCATCTTTCGGTCCTTTGCAATGCAGCTGATTTCCTCACAGCCTATTTTTTGAAGAGACTAAAATTCCAGATTTTCTGCTTTTTTCAATTGCATTTCATTTGAACCTATCTCCTTTCCATAGTCTTTGTAAGCCTTTCTTTTGGGATTCGCAAGATTCCTTTTCCCTTCCCGAAAGGAAATTTCATTTCCTTTTGGGAAGGGAAAAGGAATCTTGCGATTTCAATGGGGACCAATAGAGGAATCTTTGGTGCATGTCCCTGCACTTGATGGCAGGCCATGCTTTTGATGGCTTTGACTTTGGGAAAGATTTTTTTCTTTTTTTGGTTGTTTTCTGAAGTGTTCATGCCATGTCCCTCATATCTTGCCCCCTAAGTTGTGTCTTCCTCCTTGACTTTTTCCCCTGCTTTTGCAACATCTGTGAGCTTAGTTTTGGCACCTTTTGGTCCTTTGCACTGCACCTGATATAAACCCTGGCCTTTTTCTTAGAATCACTAACTTACCTAAATTTTCTTTTTTTCTCCTCCAATTGCAATTCCTTTGATGTTGTCTCCATTCCAGCGTGTTTGTAGGTCCTTCTTTTCTGTTTTGGCCTTCAGTGGGGATCAATGTTGGCAAGCTTTGCTGCATGTGCCTGCCCTTGGTGGCGTATGGCCTGCCTGCATTTTGATGGCTTTGACTTTGAGAAAGATTTTTTCTTTTTTTTTTTTTATTATTTTAAGTATTCATGCCCTGTTCCTCATATCTTGCCCCCTAAGTTGTGTCTTCCTCCTTGACTTTTTCCCCTGCTTTTGCAACATCTGTGAGCTTAGTTTTGGCATCTTTTGGTCCTTTGCACTGCACCTGATATAAACCCAGGCCATTTTCTTAGAATCACTAACTTACCCAAATTTTCTTTTTTTCTCCTCCAATTGCAATTCCTTTGATGGTGTCTCCATTCCAGCGTGTTTGTAAGTCCTTCTTTTCTGCTTTACCCTCAGTGGGGATCAATTTTGGCAAGCTTTGCTGCATGTGCCTGCCCTTGCTGGCGTATGGCCTGCCTGCATTTTGATGGCTTTGACTTTGGGAAAGATTTTTTCTTTTTTTTTTCATTTTTGTTTTAAGTATTCATTCCATGTCCCTCATATCTTGCCCCCTAAGTTCTGTCTTCCTCCTTGACTTTTTCCCCTGCTTTTGCAACATCTGTGAGCTTAGTTTTGGCACCTTTTAGTCCTTTGCACTGCACCTGATATAAACCCAGGCCATTTTCTTAGAGTCACTAAATTTCCCAAATTTTCTTTTTTTCTCATAGAAATTCAATTCCTTTCATGGTGTCTCCATTCCAGCTTGTTTGTTAGTCCTTCTTTTCTGTTTTGGCCTTCTGTGAGGATCAATTTTGGCAAGCTTTGCTGCATGTGCCTGCCCTTGGTGGCATATGGCCTGCCTGCATTTTGATGGCTTTGACTTTGGGAAAGATTTTTTTCTTTTTTTTTTTTTTTTATTATTTTAAGTATTCATGCCATGTCCCTCATATCTTGCCCCCTAAGTTGTGTCTTCCTCCTTGACTTTTTCCCCTGCTTTTGCAACATCTGTGAGCTTAGTTTTGGCATCTTTTGGTCCTTTGCACTGCACCTGATAAAACCCCAGGCCACTTTCTAAGAGTCACTAAATTTCCCAAATTTTCTTTTTTTCTTCTCCAATTGCAATTCCTTTGATGTTGACTCCTTTCCAGCGTGTTTGTAGGTCCTTCTTTTCTGTTTTGGCCTTCAGTGGGGATCAATTTTGGAAAGATTTGCTGCATGTGCCTGCCCTTGCTGGCTTATGGCCTGCCTGCATTTTGATGGCTTTGACTTTGGGAAAGATTTTTTCTTTTTTTTTTTTTTTATTTTAAGTATTCATGCCATGTCCCTCATATCTTGCCCCCTAAGTTGTGTCTTCCTCCTTGACTTTTTCCCCTGCTTTTGCAACATCTGTGAGCTTAGTTTTGGCATCTTTTGGTCCTTTGCAATGCAGCTGATTTCCTCACAGCCTATTTTTTGAAGAGACTAAAATTCCAGATTTTCTGCTTTTTTCAATTGCATTTCATTTGAACCTATCTCCTTTCCAGAGTGTTTGTAAGCCTTTCTTTTGGGATTCGCAAGATTCCTTTTCCCTTCCCGAAAGGAAATGAAATTTCCTTTCGGGAAGGGAAAAGGAATCTTGCGATTTCAATCGGGACCAATAGAGGAATCTTTGGTGCACGTCCCTGCACTTGATGGCAGGCCATGCCTTTTGATGGCTTTGACTTTGGGAAAGATTTTTTTCTTTTTTTGGTTGTTTTCTGAAGTGTTCATGCCATGTCCCTCATATCTTGCCCCCTAAGTTCTGTCTTCCTCCTTGACTTATTCCCCTGCTTTTGCAACATCTGTGAGCTTAGTTTTGGCATCTTTTGGTCCTTTGCACTGCACCTGATATAAACCCAGGCCTTTTTCTTAGAATCACTAACTTACCCAAATTTTCTTTTTTTCTCCTCCAATTGCAATTCCTTTGATGTTGTCTCCATTCCAGCGTGTTTGCAAGTCCTTCTTTTCTGTTTTGGCCTTCAGTGGGGATCAATTTTGCCAAGCTTTGCTGCATGTGCCTGCCCTTGGTGGCGTATGGCCTGCCTGCATTTTGATGGCTTTGACTTTGGGAAAGATTTTTTCCTTTTTTTTTTTTCATTATTTTAAGTATTCATGCCATGTCCCTCATATCTTGCCCCCTAAGTTGTGTCTTCCTCCTTGACTTATTCCCCTTCTTTTGTAACATCTGTGAGCTTAGTTTTGGCATCTTTTGGTCCTTTGCACTGCACCTGATATAAACCCAGGCCATTTTCTTAGAATCACTAACCTACCCAAATTTTCTTTTTTTACTCCTCCAATTGCAATTCCTTTGATGCTGTCTCCATTCCAGCGTGTTTGTAAGTCCTTCTGTTCTGCTTTACCCTCAGTGGGGATCAATTTTGGCAAGCTTTGCTGCATGTGCCTGCCCTTGGTGGCATATGGCCTGCCTGCATTTTGATGGCTTTGACTTTGGGAAAGATTTTTTTCTTTGTTTTTTTTTTTTATTATTTTAAGTATTCATGCCATGTCCCTCATATCTTGCCCCCTAAGTTGTGTCTTCCTCCTTGACTTTTTCCCCTGCTTTTGCAACATCTGTGAGCTTAGTTTTGGCATCTTTTGGTCCTTTGCACTGCACCTGATATAAACCCAGGCCATTTTCTTAGAATCACTAACTTACCCAAATTTTCGTTTTTCTGCTCCTATTGCAATTCCTTTGATGTTGTCTCCATTCCAGCGTATTCGTAAGTCCTTCTTTTCTGTTTTGGCCTTCAGTGGGGATCAATTTTGGCAAGCTTTGCTGCATGTGCCTGCCCTTGCTGGCGTATGGCCTGCCTGCATTTTGATGGCTTTGACTTTGGGAAAGATTTTTTCTTTTTTATTTTTTTTAATATTTCAAGTATTCCTGCCTTGTCCCTCATATCTTGCTCCCTATGTTCTGTCTTCCTCCTTGACTTTTTCCCCTGCTTTTGCAACATGTGTGAGCTTAGTTTTGGCATATTTTGGTCCTTTGCACTGCACCTGATAAAACCCCAGGCCATTTTCTTAGAGTCACTAAATTTCCCAAATTTTCTTTTTTTCTCCTCCAATTGCAATTCCTTTGATGTTGACTCCTTTCCAGCGTGTTTGTAAGTCCTTCTTTTCTGTTTTGCCTTCAGTGGGGATTAATTTTGGCAAGCTTTGCTGCATGTGCCTGCCCTTGCTGGCGTATGGCCTACCTGCATTTTGATGGCTTTGACTTTGGGAAAGATTTTTCCTTTTTTTTTTTTATTATTTTAAGTATTCATGCCATGTCCCTCATATCTTGCCCCCTAAGTTGTGTCTTCCTCCTTGACTTTTTCCCCTGATTTTGCAACATCTGTGAGCTTAGTTTTGGCATCTTTTGGTCCTTCGCACTGCACCTGATATAAACCCAGGCCATTTTCTTAGAGTCACTAAATTTCCCAAATTTTCTTTTTTTCTCCTCCAATTGCAATTCCTTTGATGTTGACAGCTTTCCATCGTGTTTGTAGGTCCTTCTTTTCTGTTTTGGCCTTCAGTGGGGATCAATTTTGGCAAGCTTTGCTGCATGTGCCTGCCCTTGGTGGCATATGGCCTGCCTGCATTTTGATGGCTTTGACTTTGGGAAAGATTTTTTCTTTTTTTTTTTTTTATTATTTTAAGAATTCATGCCATGTCCCTCATATCTTGCTCCCTACGTTGTGTCTTCCTCCTTCACTTTTTCCCCTGCTTTTGCAACATCTGTGAGCTTAGTTTTGGCATCTTTTGGTCCTTTGCAATGCAGCTGATTTCCTCACAGCCTATTTTTTAAGAGACTAAAATTCCAGATTTTCTGCTTTTTTCAATTGCATTTCATTTGAACCTCTCTCCTTTCCAGAGTCTTTCTAAGCCTTTCTTTTGGGATTCGCAAGATTCCTTTTCCCTTCCCGAAAGGAAATTTCATTTCCTTTTGGGAAGGGAAAAGGAATCTTGCGATTTCAATGGGGACCAATAGAGGAATCTTTGGTGCATGTCCCTGCACTTGATGGCAGGCCATGCCTTTTGATGGCTTTGACTTTGGGAAAGATTTTTTTCTTTTTTTGGTTGTTTTCTGAAGTGTTCATGCCATGTCCCTCATATCTTGCCCCCTAAGTTGTGTCTTCCTCCTTGACTTTTTTCCCTGCTTTTGCAACATCTGTGAGCTTAGTTTTGGCACCTTTTGGTCCTTTGCACTGCACCTGATATAAACCCTGGCCTTTTTCTTAGAATCACTAACTTACCCAAATTTTCTTTTTTTCTCCTCCAATTGCAATTCCTTTGATGTTGTCTCCATTCCAGCGTGTTTGCAAGTCCTTCTTTTCTGTTTTGGCCTTCAGTGGGGATCAATGTTGGCAAGCTTTGCTGCATGTGCCTGCCCTTGGTGGCGTATGGCCTGCCTGCATTTTGATGGCTTTGACTTTGAGAAAGATTTTTTCTTTTTTTTTTTTTTATTATTTTAAGTATTCATGCCATGTCCCTCATATCTTGCCCCCTAAGTTGTGTCTTCCTCCTTGACTTTTTTCCCTGCTTTTGCAACATCTGTGAGCTTAGTTTTGGCACCTTTTAGTCCTTTGCACTGCACCTGATATAAACCCAGGCCATTTACTTAGAGTCACTAAATTTCCCAAATTTTCTTTTTTTCTCATAGAAATTCAATTCCTTTCATGTTGTCTCCATTCCAGCTTGTTTGTTAGTCCTTCTTTTCTGTTTTGGCCTTCTGTGAGGATCAATTTTGGCAAGCTTTGCTGCATGTGCCTGCCCTTGGTGGCATATGGCCTGCCTGCATTTTGATGGCTTTGACTTTGGGAAAGATTTTTTTCTTTTTTTTTTTTTTTTATTATTTTAAGTATTCATGCCATATCCCTCATATCTTGCCCCCTAAGTTGTGTCTTCCTCCTTGACTTTTTCCCCTGCTTTTGCAACATCTGTGAGCTTAGTTTTGGCATCTTTTGGTCCTTTGCACTGCACCTGATAAAACCCCAGGCCACTTTCTAAGAGTCACTAAATTTCCCAAATTTTCTTTTTTTCTTCTCCAATTGCAATTCCTTTGATGTTGACAGCTTTCCATCGTGTTTGTAGGTCCTTCTTTTCTGTTTTGGCCTTCAGTGGGGTCAATTTTGGCAAGATTTGCTGCATGTGCCTGCACTTGCTGGCTTATGGCCTGCCTGCATTTTGATGGCTTTGACTTTGGGAAAGATTTTTTCTTTTTTTTTTTTTTTTATTTTAAGTATTCATGCCATGTCCCTCATATCTTGCCCCCTAAGTTGTGTCTTCCTCCTTGACTTTTTCCCCTGCTTTTGCAACATCTGTGAGCTTAGTTTTGGCATCTTTTGGTCCTTTGCAATGCAGCTGATTTCCTCACAGCCTATTTTTTGAAGAGTCTAAAATTCCAGATTTTCTGCTTTTTTCAATTGCATTTCATTTGAACCTATCTCCTTTCCAGAGTGTTTGTAAGCCTTTCTTTTGGGATTCGCAAGATTCCTTTTCCCTTCCCGAAAGGAAATTTCATTTCCTTTCGGGAAGGGAAAAGGAATCTTGCGATTTCAATGGGGACCAATAGAGGAATCTTTGGTGCACGTCCCTGCACTTGATGGCAGGCCATGCCTTTTGATGGCTTTGACTTTGGGAAAGATTTTTTTCTTTTTTTGGTTGTTTTCTGAAGTGTTCATGCCATGTCCCTCATATCTTGCCCCCTAAGTTTTGTCTTCCTCCTTGACTTATTCCCCTGCTTTTGCAACATCGGTGAGCTTAGTTTTGGCATCTTTTGGTCCTTTGCACTGCACCTGATATAAACCCAGGCCTTTTTCTTAGAATCACTAACTTACCCAAATTTTCTTTTTTTCTCCTCCAATTGCAATTCCTTTGATGTTGTCTCCATTCCAGCGTGTTTGCAAGTCCTTCTTTTCTGTTTTGGCCTTCAGTGGGGATCAATTTTGGCAAGCTTTGCTGCATGTGCCTGCCCTTGGTGGCGTATGGCCTGCCTGCATTTTGATGGCTTTGACTTTGAGAAAGATTTTTTCCTTTTTTTTTTTTCATTATTTTAAGTATTCATGCCATGTCCCTCATATCTTGCCCCCTAAGTTGTGTCTTCCTCCTTGACTTATTCCCCTGCTTTTGTAACATCTGTGAGCTTAGTTTTGGCATCTTTTGGTCCTTTGCACTGCACCTGATATAAACCCAGGCCATTTTCTTAGAATCACTAACCTACCCAAATTTTCTTTTTTTACTCCTCCAATTGCAATTCCTTTGATGCTGTCTCCATTCCAGCGTGTTTGTAAGTCCTTCTGTTCTGCTTTACCCTCAGTGGGGATCAATTTTGGCAAGCTTTGCTGCATGTGCCTGCCCTTGGTGGCATATGGCCTGCCTGCATTTTGATGGCTTTGACTTTGGGAAAGATTTTTTTCTTTTTTTTTTTTTTTTATTATTTTAAGTATTCATGCCATGTCCCTCATATCTTGCCCCCTAAGTTGTGTCTTCCTCCTTGACTTTTTCCCCTGCTTTTGCAACATCTGTGAGCTTAGTTTTGGCATATTTTGGTCCTTTGCACTGCACCTGATATAAACCCAGGCCATTTTCTTAGAATCACTAACTTACCCAAATTTTCTTTTTTCTGCTCCTATTGCAATTCCTTTGATGTTGTCTCCATTCCAGCGTATTCGTAAGTCCTTCTTTTCTGTTTTGGCCTTCAGTGGGGATCAATTTTGGCAAGCTTTGCTGCATGTGCCTGCCCTTGCTGGCGTATGGCCTGCCTGCATTTTGATGGCTTTGACTTTGGGAAAGATTTTTTCTTTTTTATTTTTTTTAATATTTCAAGTATTCCTGCCTTGTCCCTCATATCTTGCTCCCTATGTTCTGTCTTCCTCCTTGACTTTTTCCCCTGCTTTTGCAACATGTGTGAGCTTAGTTTTGGCATATTTTGGTCCTTTGCACTGCACCTGATAAAACCCCAGGCCATTTTCTTAGAGTCACTAAATTTCCCAAATTTTCTTTTTTTCTCCTCCAATTGCAATTCCTTTGATGTTGACAGCTTTCCATCGTGTTTGTAGGTCCTTCTTTTCTGTTTTGGCCTTCAGTGGGGATCAATTTTGGCAAGCTTTGCTGCATGTGCCTGCACTTGCTGGCGTATGGCCTGCCTGCATTTTGATGGCTTTGACTTTGGGAAAGATTTTTTTCTTTTTTTGGTTGTTTTCTGAAGTGTTCATGCCATGTCCCTCATATCTTGCCCCCTAAGTTTTGTCTTCCTCCTTGACTTATTCCCCTGCTTTTGCAACATCTGTGAGCTTAGTTTTGGCATCTTTTGGTCCTTTGCACTGCACCTGATATAAACCCAGGCCTTTTTCTTAGAATCACTAACTTACCCAAATTTTCTTTTTTTCTCCTCCAATTGCAATTCCTTTGATGTTGTCTCCATTCCAGCGTGTTTGCAAGTCCATCTTTTCTGTTTTGGCCTTCAGTGGGGATCAATGTTGGCAAGCTTTGCTGCATGTGCCTGCCCTTGGTGGCGTATGGCCTGCCTGCATTTTGATGGCTTTGACTTTGAGAAAGATTTTTTCCTTTTTTTTTTTTTCATTATTTTAAGTATTCATGCCATGTCCCTCATATCTTGCCCCCTAAGTTTTGTCTTCCTCCTTGACTTATTCCCCTGCTTTTGCAACATCTGTGAGCTTAGTTTTGGCATCTTTTGGTCCTTTGCACTGCACCTGATAAAACCCCAGGCCATTTTCTTAGAGTCACTAAATTTCCCAAATTTTCTTTTTTTCTCCTCCAATTGCAATTCCTTTGATGTTGACAGCTTTCCATCGTGTTTGTAGGTCCTTCTTTTCTGTTTTGCCTTCAGTGGGGATCAATTTTGTCAAGCTTTGCTGCATGTGCCTGCCCTTGGTGGCATATGGCCTACCTGCATTTTGATGGCTTTGACTTTGGGAAAGATTTTTCCTTTTTTTTTTTATTATTTTAAGTATTCATGCCATGTCCCTCATATCTTGCCCCCTAAGTTGTGTCTTCCTCCTTGACTTTTTCCCCTGATTTTGCAACATCTGTGAGCTTAGTTTTGGCATCTTTTGGTCCTTCGCACTGCACCTGATATAAACCCAGGCCATTTTCTTAGAGTCACTAAATTTCCCAAATTTTCTTTTTTTCTCCTCCAATTGCAATTCCTTTGATGTTGACAGCTTTCCATCGTGTTTGTAGGTCCTTCTTTTCTGTTTTGGCCTTCAGTGGGGATCAATTTTGGCAAGCTTTGCTGCATGTGCCTGCACTTGCTGGCGTATGGCCTGCCTGCATTTTGATGGCTTTGACTTTGGGAAAGATTTTTTTCTTTTTTTGGTTGTTTTCTGAAGTGTTCATGCCATGTCCCTCATATCTTGCCCCCTAAGTTTTGTCTTCCTCCTTGACTTATTCCCCTGCTTTTGCAACATCTGTGAGCTTAGTTTTGGCATCTTTTGGTCCTTTGCACTGCACCTGATATAAACCCAGGCCTTTTTCTTAGAATCACTAACTTACCCAAATTTTCTTTTTTTCTCCTCCAATTGCAATTCCTTTGATGTTGTCTCCATTCCAGCGTGTTTGCAAGTCCTTCTTTTCTGTTTTGGCCTTCAGTGGGGATCAATGTTGGCAAGCTTTGCTGCATGTGCCTGCCCTTGGTGGCGTATGGCCTGCCTGCATTTTGATGGCTTTGACTTTGAGAAAGATTTTTTCCTTTTTTTTTTTTTCATTATTTTAAGTATTCATGCCATGTCCCTCATATCTTGCCCCCTAAGTTGTGTCTTCCTCCTTGACTTATTCCCCTGCTTTTGTAACATCTGTGAGCTTAGTTTTGGCATCTTTTGGTCCTTTGCACTGCACCTGATATAAACCCAGGCCATTTTCTTAGAATCACTAACCTACCCAAATTTTCTTTTTTTACTCCTCCAATTGCAATTCCTTTGATGCTGTCTCCATTCCAGCGTGTTTGTAAGTCCTTCTGTTCTGCTTTACCCTCAGTGGGGATCAATTTTGGCAAGCTTTGCTGCATGTGCCTGCCCTTGGTGGCATATGGCCTGCCTGCATTTTGATGGCTTTGACTTTGGGAAAGATTTTTTTCTTTGTTTTTTTTTTTTTATTATTTTAAGTATTCATGCCATGTCCCTCATATCTTGCCCCCTAAGTTGTGTCTTCCTCCTTGACTTTTTCCCCTGCTTTTGCAACATCTGTGAGCTTAGTTTTGGCATCTTTTGGTCCTTTGCACTGCACCTGATATAAACCCAGGCCATTTTCTTAGAATCACTAACTTACCCAAATTTTCTTTTTTCTGCTCCTATTGCAATTCCTTTGATGTTGTCTCCATTCCAGCGTATTCGTAAGTCCTTCTTTTCTGTTTTGGCCTTCAGTGGGGATCAATTTTGGCAAGCTTTGCTGCATGTGCCTGCCCTTGCTGGCGTATGGCCTGCCTGCATTTTGATGGCTTTGACTTTGGGAAAGATTTTTTCTTTTTTATTTTTTTTAATATTTCAATTATTCCTGCCTTGTCCCTCATATCTTGCTCCCTATGTTCTGTCTTCCTCCTTGACTTTTTCCCCTGCTTTTGCAACATGTGTGAGCTTAGTTTTGGCATATTTTGGTCCTTTGCACTGCACCTGATAAAACCCCAGGCCATTTTCTTAGAGTCACTAAATTTCCAAAATTTTCTTTTTTTCTCCTCCAATTGCAATTCCTTTGATGTTGACTCCTTTCCAGCGTGTTTGTAAGTCCTTCTTTTCTGTTTTGCCTTCAGTGGGGATTAATTTTGGCAAGCTTTGCTGCATGTGCCTGCCCTTGCTGGCGTATGGCCTACCTGCATTTTGATGGCTTTGACTTTGGGAAAGATTTTTTCTTTTTTTTTTTTATTATTTTAAGTATTCATGCCATGTCCCTCATATCTTGCCCCCTAAGTTGTGTCTTCCTCCTTGACTTTTTCCCCTGATTTTGCAACATCTGTGAGCTTAGTTTTGGCATCTTTTGGTCCTTCGCACTGCACCTGATATAAACCCAGGCCATTTTCTTAGAGTCACTAAATTTCCCAAATTTTCTTTTTTTCTCCTCCAATTGCAATTCCTTTGATGTTGACAGCTTTCCAGCGTGTTTGTAGGTCCTTCTTTTCTGTTTTGGCCTTCAGTGGGGATCAATTTTGGCAAGCTTTGCTGCATGTGCCTGCCCTTGGTGGCATATGGCCTGCCTGCATTTTGATGGCTTTGACTTTGGGAAAGATTTTTTCTTTTTTTTTTTTTTATTATTTTAAGAATTCATGCCATGTCCCTCATATCTTGCTCCCTACGTTGTGTCTTCCTCCTTCACTTTTTCCCCTGCTTTTGCAACATCTGTGAGCTTAGTTTTGGCATCTTTTGGTCCTTTGCAATGCAGCTGATTTCCTCACAGCCTATTTTTTAAGAGACTAAAATTCCAGATTTTCTGCTTTTTTCAATTGCATTTCATTTGAACCTCTCTCCTTTCCAGAGTCTTTCTAAGCCTTTCTTTTGGGATTCGCAAGATTCCTTTTCCCTTCCCGAAAGGAAATTTCATTTCCTTTTGGGAAGGGAAAAGGAATCTTGCGATTTCAATGGGGACCAATAGAGGAATCTTTGGTGCATGTCCCTGCACTTGATGGCAGGCCATGCCTTTTGATGGCTTTGACTTTGGGAAAGATTTTTTTCTTTTTTTGGTTGTTTTCTGAAGTGTTCATGCCATGTCCCTCATATCTTGCCCCCTAAGTTGTGTCTTCCTCCTTGACTTTTTTCCCTGCTTTTGCAACATCTGTGAGCTTAGTTTTGGCACCTTTTGGTCCTTTGCACTGCACCTGATATAAACCCTGGCCTTTTTCTTAGAATCACTAACTTACCCAAATTTTCTTTTTTTCTCCTCCAATTGCAATTCCTTTGATGGTGTCTCCATTCCAGCGTGTTTGCAAGTCCTTCTTTTCTGTTTTGGCCTTCAGTGGGGATCAATGTTGGCAAGCTTTGCTGCATGTGCCTGCCCTTGGTGGCGTATGGCCTGCCTGCATTTTGATGGCTTTGACTTTGAGAAAGATTTTTTCTTTTTTTTTTTTTTATTATTTTAAGTATTCATGCCATGTCCCTCATATCTTGCCCCCTAAGTTGTGTCTTCCTCCTTGACTTTTTTCCCTGCTTTTGCAACATCTGTGAGCTTAGTTTTGGCACCTTTTAGTCCTTTGCACTGCACCTGATATAAACCCAGGCCATTTTCTTAGAGTCACTAAATTTCCCAAATTTTCTTTTTTTCTCATAGAAATTCAATTCCTTTCATGTTGTCTCCATTCCAGCTTGTTTGTTAGTCCTTCTTTTCTGTTTTGGCCTTCAGTGGGGATCAATTTTGGCAAGCTTTGCTGCATGTGCCTGCCCTTGCTGGCGTATGGCCTGCCTGCATTTTGATGGCTTTGACTTTGGGAAAGATTTTTTCTTTTTTATTTTTTTTAATATTTCAATTATTCCTGCCTTGTCCCTCATATCTTGCTCCCTATGTTCTGTCTTCCTCCTTGACTTTTTCCCCTGCTTTTGCAACATGTGTGAGCTTAGTTTTGGCATATTTTGGTCCTTTGCACTGCACCTGATAAAACCCCAGGCCATTTTCTTAGAGTCACTAAATTTCCCAAATTTTCTTTTTTTCTCCTCCAATTGCAATTCCTTTGATGTTGACTCCTTTCCAGCGTGTTTGTAAGTCCTTCTTTTCTGTTTTGCCTTCAGTGGGGATTAATTTTGGCAAGCTTTGCTGCATGTGCCTGCCCTTGCTGGCGTATGGCCTACCTGCATTTTGATGGCTTTGACTTTGGGAAAGATTTTTCCTTTTTTTTTTTTATTATTTTAAGTATTCATGCCATATCCCTCATATCTTGCCCCCTAAGTTGTGTCTTCCTCCTTGACTTTTTCCCCTGCTTTTGCAACATCTGTGAGCTTAGTTTTGGCATCTTTTGGTCCTTTGCACTGCACCTGATAAAACCCCAGGCCACTTTCTAAGAGTCACTAAATTTCCCAAATTTTCTTTTTTTCTTCTCCAATTGCAATTCCTTTGATGTTGACAGCTTTCCATCGTGTTTGTAGGTCCTTCTTTTCTGTTTTGGCCTTCAGTGGGGATCAATTTTGGCAAGATTTGCTGCATGTGCCTGCACTTGCTGGCTTATGGCCTGCCTGCATTTTGATGGCTTTGACTTTGGGAAAGATTTTTCTTTTTTTTTTTTTTTGTTTTAAGTATTCATGCCATGTCCCTCATATCTTGCCCCCTAAGTTGTGTCTTCCTCCTTGACTTTTTCCCCTGCTTTTGCAACATCTGTGAGCTTAGTTTTGGCATCTTTTGGTCCTTTGCAATGCAGCTGATTTCCTCACAGCCTATTTTTTGAAGAGTCTAAAATTCCAGATTTTCTGCTTTTTTCAATTGCATTTCATTTGAACCTATCTCCTTTCCAGAGTGTTTGTAAGCCTTTCTTTTGGGATTCGCAAGATTCCTTTTCCCTTCCCGAAAGGAAATTTCATTTCCTTTCGGGAAGGGAAAAGGAATCTTGCGATTTCAATGGGGACCAATAGAGGAATCTTTGGTGCACGTCCCTGCACTTGATGGCAGGCCATGCCTTTTGATGGCTTTGACTTTGGGAAAGATTTTTTTCTTTTTTTGGTTGTTTTCTGAAGTGTTCATGCCATGTCCCTCATATCTTGCCCCCTAAGTTTTGTCTTCCTCCTTGACTTATTCCCCTGCTTTTGCAACATCGGTGAGCTTAGTTTTGGCATCTTTTGGTCCTTTGCACTGCACCTGATATAAACCCAGGCCTTTTTCTTAGAATCACTAACTTACCCAAATTTTCTTTTTTTCTCCTCCAATTGCAATTCCTTTGATGTTGTCTCCATTCCAGCGTGTTTGCAAGTCCTTCTTTTCTGTTTTGGCCTTCAGTGGGGATCAATTTTGGCAAGCTTTGCTGCATGTGCCTGCCCTTGGTGGCGTATGGCCTGCCTGCATTTTGATGGCTTTGACTTTGAGAAAGATTTTTTCCTTTTTTTTTTTTCATTATTTTAAGTATTCATGCCATGTCCCTCATATCTTGCCCCCTAAGTTGTGTCTTCCTCCTTGACTTATTCCCCTGCTTTTGTAACATCTGTGAGCTTAGTTTTGGCATCTTTTGGTCCTTTGCAGTGCACCTGATATAAACCCAGGCCATTTTCTTAGAATCACTAACCTACCCAAATTGTCTTTTTTTACTCCTCCAATTGCAATTCCTTTGATGCTGTCTCCATTCCAGCGTGTTTGTAAGCCCTTCTGTTCTGCTTTACCCTCAGTGGGGATCAATTTTGGCAAGCTTTGCTGCATGTGCCTGCCCTTGGTGGCATATGGCCTGCCTGCATTTTGATGGCTTTGACTTTGGGAAAGATTTTTTTCTTTTTTTTTTTTTTTTATTATTTTAAGTATTCATGCCATGTCCCTCATATCTTGCCCCCTAAGTTGTGTCTTCCTCCTTGACTTTTTCCCCTGCTTTTGCAACATCTGTGAGCTTAGTTTTGGCATATTTTGGTCCTTTGCACTGCACCTGATATAAACCCAGGCCATTTTCTTAGAATCACTAACTTACTCAAATTTTCTTTTTTCTGCTCCTATTGCAATTCCTTTGATGTTGTCTCCATTCCAGCGTATTCGTAAGTCCTTCTTTTCTGTTTTGGCCTTCAGTGGGGATCAATTTTGGCAAGCTTTGCTGCATGTGCCTGCCCTTGCTGGCGTATGGCCTGCCTGCATTTTGATGGCTTTGACTTTGGGAAAGATTTTTTCTTTTTTATTTTTTTTAATATTTCAAGTATTCCTGCCTTGTCCCTCATATCTTGCTCCCTATGTTCTGTCTTCCTCCTTGACTTTTTCCCCTGCTTTTGCAACATGTGTGAGCTTAGTTTTGGCATATTTTGGTCCTTTGCACTGCACCTGATAAAACCCCAGGCCATTTTCTTAGAGTCACTAAATTTCCCAAATTTTCTTTTTTTCTCCTCCAATTGCAATTCCTTTGATGTTGACAGCTTTCCATCGTGTTTGTAGGTCCTTCTTTTCTGTTTTGCCTTCAGTGGGGATCAATTTTGGCAAGCTTTGCTGCATGTGCCTGCCCTTGGTGGCATATGGCCTACCTGCATTTTGATGGCTTTGACTTTGGGAAAGATTTTTCCTTTTTTTTTTTTATTATTTTAAGTATTCATGCCATGTCCCTCATATCTTGCCCCCTAAGTTGTGTCTTCCTCCTTGACTTTTTCCCCTGATTTTGCAACATCTGTGAGCTTAGTTTTGGCATCTTTTGGTCCTTTGCACTGCACCTGATATAAACCCAGGCCATTTTCTTAGAATCACTAACTTACCCAAATTTTCTTTTTTTCTCCTCCAATTGCAATTCCTTTGATGGTGTCTCCATTCCAGCGTGTTTGTAAGTCCTTCTTTTCTGCTTTACCCTCAGTGGGGATCAATTTTGGCAAGCTTTGCTGCATGTGCCTGCCCTTGCTGGCGTATGGCCTGCCTGCATTTTGATGGCTTTGACTTTGGGAAAGATTTTTTCTTTTTTTTTTCATTTTTGTTTTAAGTATTCATTCCATGTCCCTCATATCTTTCCCCCTAAGTTCTGTCTTCCTCCTTGACTTTTTCCCCTGCTTTTGCAACATCTGTGAGCTTAGTTTTGGCACCTTTTAGTCCTTTGCACTGCACCTGATATAAACCCAGGCCATTTTCTTAGAGTCACTAAATTTCCCAAATTTTCTTTTTTTCTCATAGAAATTCAATTCCTTTCATGTTGTCTCCATTCCAGCTTGTTTGTAAGTCCTTCTTTTCTGTTTTGGCCTTCTGTGAGGATCAATTTTGGCAAGCTTTGCTGCATGTGCCTGCCCTTGGTGGCATATGGCCTGCCTGCATTTTGATGGCTTTGACTTTGGGAAAGATTTTTTTCTTTGTTTTTTTTTTTTATTATTTTAAGTATTCATGCCATGTCCCTCATATCTTGCCCCCTAAGTTGTGTCTTCCTCCTTGACTTTTTCCCCTGCTTTTGCAACATCTGTGAGCTTAGTTTTGGCATCTTTTGGTCCTTTGCACTGCACCTGATAAAACCCCAGGCCACTTTCTAAGAGTCACTAAATTTCCCAAATTTTCTTTTTTTCTTCTCCAATTGCAATTCCTTTGATGTTGACTCCTTTCCAGCGTGTTTGTAGGTCCTTCTTTTCTGTTTTGGCCTTCAGTGGGGATCAATTTTGGCAAGATTTGCTGCATGTGCCTGCACTTGCTGGCTTATGGCCTGCCTGCATTTTGATGGCTTTGACTTTGGGAAAGATTTTTTCTTTTTTTTTTTTTTTATTTTAAGTATTCATGCCATGTCCCTCATATCTTGCCCCCTAAGTTGTGTCTTCCTCCTTGACTTTTTCCCCTGCTTTTGCAACATCTGTGAGCTTAGTTTTGGCATCTTTTGGTCCTTTGCAATGCAGCTGATTTCCTCACAGCCTATTTTTTGAAGAGTCTAAAATTCCAGATTTTCTGCTTTTTTCAATTGCATTTCATTTGAACCTATCTCCTTTCCAGAGTGTTTGTAAGCCTTTCTTTTGGGATTCGCAAGATTCCTTTTCCCTTCCCGAAAGGAAATTTCATTTCCTTTCGGGAAGGGAAAAGGAATCTTGCGATTTCAATGGGGACCAATAGAGGAATCTTTGGTGCACGTCCCTGCACTTGATGGCAGGCCATGCCTTTTGATGGCTTTGACTTTGGGAAAGATTTTTTTCTTTTTTTGGTTGTTTTCTGAAGTGTTCATGCCATGTCCCTCATATCTTGCCCCCTAAGTTTTGTCTTCCTCCTTGACTTATTCCCCTGCTTTTGCAACATCTGTGAGCTTAGTTTTGGCATCTTTTGGTCCTTTGCACTGCACCTGATATAAACCCAGGCCTTTTTCTTAGAATCACTAACTTACCCAAATTTTCTTTTTTTCTCCACCAATTGCAATTCCTTTGATGTTGTCTCCATTCCAGCGTGTTTGCAAGTCCTTCTTTTCTGTTTTGGCCTTCAGTGGGGATCAATTTTGGCAAGATTTGCTGCATGTGCCTGCCCTTGGTGGCGTATGGCCTGCCTGCATTTTGATGGCTTTGACTTTGAGAAAGATTTTTTCCTTTTTTTTTTTTCATTATTTTAAGTATTCATGCCATGTCCCTCATATCTTGCCCCCTAAGTTGTGTCTTCCTCCTTGACTTATTCCCCTGCTTTTGTAACATCTGTGAGCTTAGTTTTGGCATCTTTTGGTCCTTTGCACTGCACCTGATATAAACCCAGGCCATTTTCTTAGAATCACTAACCTACCCAAATTTTCTTTTTTTACTCCTCCAATTGCAATTCCTTTGATGCTGTCTCCATTCCAGCGTGTTTGTAAGTCCTTCTGTTCTGCTTTACCCTCAGTGGGGATCAATTTTGGCAAGCTTTGCTGCATGTGCCTGCCCTTGGTGGCATATGGCCTGCCTGCATTTTGATGGCTTTGACTTTGGGAAAGATTTTTTTCTTTTTTTTTTTTTTTTATTATTTTAAGTATTCATGCCATGTCCCTCATATCTTGCCCCCTAAGTTGTGTCTTCCTCCTTGACTTTTTCCCCTGCTTTTGCAACATCTGTGAGCTTAGTTTTGGCATATTTTGGTCCTTTGCACTGCACCTGATATAAACCCCAGGCCATTTTCTTAGAATCACTAACTTACCCAAATTTTCTTTTTTCTGCTCCTATTGCAATTCCTTGGTGTTGTCTCCATTCCAGCGTATTCGTAAGTCCTTCTTTTCTGTTTTGGCCTTCAGTGGGGATCAATTTTGGCAAGCTTTGCTGCATGTGCCTGCCCTTGCTGGCGTATGGCCTGCCTGCATTTTGATGGCTTTGACTTTGGGAAAGATTTTTTCTTTTTTATTTTTTTTAATATTTCAAGTATTCCTGCCTTGTCCCTCATATCTTGCTCCCTATGTTCTGTCTTCCTCCTTGACTTTTTCCCCTGCTTTTGCAACATGTGTGAGCTTAGTTTTTGGCATATTTTGGGTCCCTTTGCCACTGCACCTGATAAAACCCCAGGCCATTTTCTTAGAGTCACTAAATTTCCCAAATTTTCTTTTTTCTCCTCCAATTGCAATTCCTTTGATGTTGACAGCTTTCCATCGTGTTTGTAGGTCCTTCTTTTCTGTTTTGCCTTCAGTGGGGATCAATTTTGGCAAGCTTTGCTGCATGTGCCTGCCCTTGGTGGCATATGGCCTACCTGCATTTTGATGGCTTTGACTTTGGGAAAGATTTTTTTCTTTTTTTTTTTTTATTATTTTAAGTATTCATGCCATGTCCCTCATATCTTGCCCCCCTAAGTTGTGTCTTCCTCCTTGACTTTTTCTCCTGCTTTTGCAACATCTGTGAGCTTAGTTTTGGCATCTTTTGGTCCTTCGCACTGCACCTGATATAAACCCAGGCCATTTTCTTAGAGTCACTAAATTTCCCAAATTTTTCTTTTTTTCTCCTCCAATTGCAATTCCTTTGATGTTGACAGCTTTCCATCGTGTTTGTAGGTCCTTCTTTTCTGTTTTGGCCTTCAGTGGGGATCAATTTTGGGCAAGCTTTGCTGCATGTGCCTGCCCTTGGTGGCATATGGGCCTGCCTGCATTTTGATGGCTTTGACTTGGGAAAGATTTTTTCTTTTTTTTTTTTTTATTATTTTAAGAATTCATGCCATGTCCCTCATATCTTGCTCCCCTACGTTGTGGTCTTCCTCCTTCACTTTTTCCCCTGCTTTTGCAACATCTGTGAGCTTAGTTTTGGAATCCTTTGGTCCCTTTGCTATGCAGCTGATTTCCTCACAGCCTATTTTTTGAAGAGGACTAAAATTCCAGATTTTCTGCTTTTTTCAATTGCATTTCATTTGAACCTATCTCCTTTCCAGAGCCTTTGTAAGCCTTTCTTTTGGGATTCGGCAAGATTCCTTTTCCCTTCCCGAAAGGAAATTTCATTTCCTTTCGGGAAGGGAAAAGGAATCTTGCGATTTCAATGGGGACCAATAGAGGAATCTTTGGTGCATGTCCCTGCACTTGATGGCAGGCCATGCCTTTTGATGGCTTTGACTTTGGGAAAGATTTTTTTCTTTTTTTGGTTGTTTTCTGAAGTGTTCATGCCATGTCCCTCATATCTTGCCCCCTAAGTTGTGTCTTCCCTCCTTGACTTTTTTCCCTGCTTTTGCAACATCTGTGAGCTTAGTTTTGGCACCTTTTGGCCCTTTGCACTGCACCTGATATAAACCCTGGCCTTTTCTTAGAATCACTAACTTACCCAAATTTTCTTTTTTTCCTCCTCCAATTGCAATTCCTTTGATGTTGTCTCCATTCCAGCGTGTTTGCAAGTCCTTCTTTTCTGTTTTGGCCTTCAGTGGGGATCAATGTTGGCAAGCTTTGCTGCATGTGCCTGCCCTTGGTGGCGTATGGCCTGCCTGCATTTTGATGGCTTTGACTTTGGGGAAAGATTTTTTCTTTTTTTTTTTTTTTATTTTAAGTATTCATGCCATGTCCCCTCAT